>VDFB02322083.1:28768995-28829408 GCA_007258455.2 Sequoia sempervirens | reverse complement strand
TTAGAAACATTTTTTCTAAAGGCACAGGATCAAGTAGGGTCCCTTTATAATAGCCTCTCTCAGTTTTTGACATCTTTGAGCCATTTTCCCATGGTGTTGAGTTTTCAATTGATGGAAAAATGCCAAATGCATGAAGTGTAAAGTTGCAAGGCGGTGTAACTTTTGTTCTATTCAACATGTGACCAAACCAACAGTTCCAACATGACCAAATATATAGGTTTATGCTAGGAATGGTCCTTTTTTGCACCCAAACATGCTAAAGTGGTTCAGGCTATAATGCATCAGTGATATCTCTTAAGAGACCAATGTGCAAAAAGGAAGCAAACTTTGATGACCTATTACTCAAAAATTGTGACATTTAGAAATATTTCATCTAAAGGTACATCATCATGTAGTTCCCCTCTATAACCTCACTTGTTTTTTATTTCTCCATGCCATTTGATCTTGGTGTCGAGGTTTAAGTTGATGGAAAAAGCATCAAATGCATGTAGTGTAAAGTTGTAAGGTGGTATAACTTTCTTTCTATTCATCGTGCAACCAAACTGAAAGTTACAACATGTTTGAATGGGTAAGTTTACTCTAGGAAAGGTCCTATTTCACACCTAAACATTCCAGAGTGGACCGAGATATAATACATCAGTGATATCTCTTAAGGGACCAAAATGCAAAAATGCAGCAAGCTTTGATGACCTATTACTTAGAAATCATCACACTGAGAAACATTTCACATGAAAGGCTAGAAATATGTAGGGCCCCTCTACAATAAGCTCTCTTAGTGTTTGATGTCTCTGAGTCATTTTCTCATGGTGTCAAGTTTTCAGTTGATGGAAAAAGTGTCAAAAACATGTAGTGTAAAGTTGTTAGCTACTGTAAATTTTATTTTGTTTTTTGTGTGACCATACCAATACTTTCAATGCATCTAGATGGATAATTTTATCCTAGGTAAGGTCCTATTTCACATGCAAACATGTTAGATTGGTTCAAGCTACAATGCATGGGTGATATCTCTTAAAAGACCAAAGTGCAAAAAGGCAAAAAAAATTGATGAACTATTACTTGTAAATCGTGACACCTAAAAACATTAGGTTCGAAGGTATGTGATCATGTAGGACCCATCTATAATAACCTCTCTCAGTTTTCAATATCTCTAAGCCATTTTCCTATTGTGTCAACTTTTCAGTTGATGGAAAATGTGTCAAATGCATGTAGTGTAAATTTGCAACATGGTTGTAACTTTTGTTCTATTGATCGTGTGACCAAACCAACAATTTCAATACATTCAAATGGGTAGGTTTAAATTAGGAAATTTCCTATTTCACACCCAAACATGTCAAAGTGGTCCTAACTACAATGCACAGTGATATCTCTTAAGAGACCAAAATACAAGAAGGTAGTAAACTTTGATGACACATTACTTGGAAATTTTGGCACTTAGAAACATTATGTTTAAAGGTACGAGACCATGTAGGGACCCTCTACAATAACCTCAATTTTTTCAATATCTCTGAGCTATTTGTTTGTGGTGTTGAGTTTTTCAGTTGATGGAAAAAGCATTAGATGAATGTAGTATAAAGTTGCAAGGTAGTGTAACTTTTATTTTGTTCTTCATGTGACCAAATTGATAGCTTCAACATGTTCAAATGGGTAGGTTTACAATAGGAAAGGTATTGTTTCAAACACAAACATTTTAGAGTGGTGCGAACCACATTGCATAGGAAGCATGAAACATCCATGAAAAGCACATGAAGTATACACAAGAAGCATGAATCATACACATGAATACACGTGAATAGATGGAGTATACACATGAAGCATAAAGAATACCCATGAATACATGTAATACATGAAGTATACAAAAGAAGCATGAAGCATAAATGTGAACACATGAAGTATACGTAGGAAGCATGAAGCATACATGTGAATACACATAATATGTAAAGTATACAAAAGAAGCATGAAGTAGACACATGAATACATGAAGTATACACAAAAAGCATGAAGTATACATGTGAGCACATGAAGTATACATAGGAAGTATAAATCATACACATGAATACATGTAATACATGAAGTATACACAAGAACTATGAAGCATACATGTGAATACATGAAGTATACATAGGAAAAATGAAGGATACATGTGAACACATGAAGAATACACAAGAAGCATGAAGCATACATGTGAACACATGAAGAATACACAAGAAGCATGAAGCATACATGTGAATACATATGAACACATGAAGTATACAAATGAAGCATGAAACATACATGTGAATACATGTAATGCATGAAGTATACATAGGAAGCATGAAGCATACACGTGAACAAAAGTAATACGTGAAGTATACACAAGAAGCATGAAGCATACACATGAATACATGAAGTATAGACAAGAAGAATGAAGTATAATTTTGAATGCATGAAGTATACATAGGAAGCATGAAGAATACACATGAACACACATAATACATCAAATATACATATGAAGTATACATAAAAATCATGAGGCATACATGTGAATACACGTAATACATGAAGTATAAACAAGAAGTATGAAGTATATATGTAAATACATGAAGTATACATAGGAAGAATGAAGAATACATATGAAAAAATTAATTATACATAGGAAGCATGAAGCATACATGCATATACATGTAAAATGTGGAGTATATACAAGAAGCATGAAGCATACACATGAATACATGAAGTATGCATGTGAAACATGAAGCAAACATGTGAACACATAAAGTATACACAAGAAGTATGAAGAGTACACATGAATACTCATAATACATGAAGTATACATAAGAAGCATGAAGCATACACATGAATACACGTAATGCGTGAAGTATCCACATGAAGCATGAAGCTTAGACATGAAAAAATGAAGTATACATAAGAAAAATTAAGCATACATGTGAATACACATAATACATGAAGTATAAATGAGAAGAATGAATTGTACAGGTGGATACATGAAGTATACATAGGAAGCATGAAGCATACACATGAACACATAAAGTATACATAGGAAGCATGAAGCATACATGTTAATACATGTAATACATGAAGTATACACAAGAAGCAAAAAGCATACACATGAATACACATAATACCTATTACTCAAAAATCATGGAAACTTTAGAAATATTTTTTCAAGTTAAAAGATCATGTAGGGTCCCTCTACAATAATATCTCTTAGGTTTTGGTATCTCTAAGCCATTTACTTGTGGTGTCGAGATTTTAGCTAATAGAAAAAGCATCAAATGCATGTAATGTAAAGTTCTAAGGTGGTGTAACTTTCATTATGTTCATCGTGTGGCCAAAATGAAAATTCCAACACATTTGGATGGGTATGTTTACACTTTGCATAGTCATGTTTTGCACCCAAACATGTCGTAGTGGTCCAAACTACAATGCACCAATGATATCTCTTAAGAGACCAAAGTGAAAAAATGTAGAAAATTTTGATAACCTATTACATGGAAACCATGGAACTTATAAACATCAAGTCTAAAGATACATGATAATGTAGGGCCCATCTACAATAATCTCTCTTAGTTTTTGAAATCTTTGAGCCATTTGTCTATGGTGTCAAGTTTTTAGTTGATGGAAAAAGCATCAAATGCATGAAATGTAAAGTTGCAAGGTGGTGTAACTTTCATTATGTTCACCATGCAACCAAAATGATAGTTCCAAAACATTTGAATGGGTTGGTTTACACTAAGGAAGGTTCTCTTTCACACCCAAACATGTTGGAGTGGTCTTAGATACAATGCACCAATGATATCTCTTAAGCACCAAAAGTGCAAAAAAGGTAGTAGATATATATGACTTATTAATCAAAAACCATGGAACTTAGAAATATTTCATCTAAAGGTAAAAGATCACATAGGACCTCTCTATAATAACCTCTCTCTGTTTTTTATATCTCTAAGCCATTTTCATGTGGTGTTGAGTTTTTAGTTGATGGAAAAGCATCAAATGCATGTAGTGTAAATTTGCAAGGTGGCGTAAATTTCATTCTATTCATTGTGTGACCAAATCAATATTTCCAACACATTCAGATGGGTAGATTTATCCTAGATAAGGTAACTTTTCACACCCAAACATGTTGGATTGGTTTGAGCTATAATGCACTGACGATATCTCTTAAGAGACCAAAGTACAAAAAGGTAGCAAACTTTGATGAACTATTACTTGGAAATCATAGCACTTAGAAACATTATGTTTGAAGGTACAAGATCGCATAGGATCCATCTATAATAACCTATAATTTTTTTATATCTACAAGCCATTTGTTGATGGTGTCGAGCTTTCAGTTGATGAAAAAAGCGTCAAATGCATATAGTGTAAAGTTGCAAGGTGGTGTAGATTTCTTTTGTTCATCATGTGACCAAACAACCAGTTCCAACATGTTCAAATGGGTAGTTCTACTCTAGGAAATATCTTATTTCACACCCAAACACGTTAGAGTGGCCCTAGTTATAATGCACTAATGAAATCTTGTAAGACAACAAAGTGCAAAAAGGTAGAAAATTTGATGAAATGTTGCTAAAAAATAATGGAACTTAGAAACATTCCATTTGAAGGTACAGGGTCATGTAGGACCCCTCTATAATAACCTCTCTTGGTTTCTGATATCTCTAATCCATTTGCCTATGGTGTTGAGTTTTCAGTTGATGGAAAAGCATCAAATGCATGTAGTGTAAAGTTGCAAGGTGGTGTAACTTTCATTTTATTAGTCGTGTGACCAAATTGATAGTTCCAACACATTCAGATGGGTAGATTTATCCTAGATAAAGTAAATTTTCACACCAAAACATGTTGGATTGGTTTGAGCTATAATGCACTGACAATATCTCTTAAGAGACCAAAGTGCAAAAAGGCAACAAACTTTGATGACCTGTTACTTGGAAATCATGACACTTAGAAACATTATGTTTGAAGGTACAAGAGCACATAAGATCCATCTATAATAACTTGTCATTTTTTATATCTACAAGTCATTTGTTGATGGTGTCGAGCTTCCAGTTGATGGAAAAAGCATCAAATGCATGTAGTGTAAAGTTGCAAAGTGGTGTAACTTCTTTTTTGTTCATCATGTGACCAAAAAACTAGTTCCAACATGTTAAAATGGGTAGTTATACTCTAGGAAATATCTTATTTCACACCCAAACATACTAGATTGGTCCTAGTTATAATGCACTAATGAAATCTTGTAAGACAACAAAGTGCAAAAAGGTAAAAAAATTTGATGAAATGTTACTTGAAAATCATGGCACTTAGAAACATTCCATTTGAAGGTATGGAGTCATGCAGGGCCCCTCTACAATAACCTCTCTTGGTTTTTGATATCTCTAAGTTGTTTATGCATGGTGTTGAGTTTTTAGTTGATGAAAAAAGTGTTAGATGGATGTAGTGTAAAGTTTCAAGGTGGTGTAACTTTTATTCTATTCATTGTGTGACCAAACCAACAATTCCAACATGTTCAAATGGGTAGGTTTATGCTAGGAAAGGTCTTGTTTCATACCAAAACATGTTGGAGTGGTCTGAGCTACATTGCATAGAAAGCATGAAGCATACACGTAAACACATGAAGTATACATATGAAGCATGAAGCATACACATGAAGACATAGACTATACACATGAAGCATACACATGAATACATATAATAAATGAAGTATATAAAGGAAGCACAAAGTATAGACATGAACACATGAAGCATGTATGTAGGAAGCATGAAGCATACATGTGAATACACATAATATATAAAGTATACATAATAAGCATGAAGCATACACATGAATACATGAAGTATACATAGGAAGCATGAAGCATACACATGAACACATGAAGTATACATAGAAAACGTGAAACATACATGTGAATACACATAATACATGGAGTATACACAAGAAGCATGAACCATACACATGAATATATGAAATATACATAGGAAACATGAAGCATACACATGAACACATTAAGTATACATAGGAAGCATGAAGCATACATGTGAATACACGCATTACATGAAGTATACATAGGAAGCATGAAGCATACACATCAATACATGAAGTATACATAAAAAGAATAAAAAATACACATGAACACATGTAATACATGAAGTATACATAGGAAGCAGAAGCATACATGTGAAAACATGAAGTATACATAGGAAGCATGAAGCATACATGTGCATACACATAATATGTGAAGTATACACAAGAAGTATGAAGGATACATGTGAATACATGAAGTATACACAAGAATCATGAAGCATATGCATGAAAACATGAAGTATACATAGGAAGCATGGAGCATACACATGAAAACATGAAGTATATGTTGGAAACATGAAGCATACACGTGAATACATGTAATACATGGAGTATACACAATAAGTATGAATCATACACATGAATACATGAAGTATACATTATAAACATGAAGCATACACATGAACACATGAAGTATACACAAGAAGCATGAAGGATACACATGAGTACATGTAATACATGAAGTATACAAAGGAATCATGAAGCATACACATGAATACATGTAATGCATGAAGTATACACAGGAAGCATGAAGCATATATCTTAACACATGAAGTATACATAGGAAGCATGAAGTGTACACATGAATACACATAATACATGAAGTATACACAAGAAACATGAAGCATGCATGTGGATACGTGAAGTACACACAAGAAGCATGAAGCATACACATGAACACATGAAGTATACATATAAATAAACATGAGACACAAAGCAAGAATCATACATGGGAATAAGTGAAGCATGCACTCAAATACGCGTAAGCCATGAAGTATACACATGAATACAAAGTATAGACATGAATAAAGAGTATACACATGAAAAAAATAATTCACAAAGTATACAGATAAGTTGTACATTATACACTTGAATACACATAAGTCATAAGTTGAAAGTCATGAAGTATACATATGAATACACATAAGTCACAAAGCATTCACATGTATACATGTAAGTCACAAATTATGAATACACAAAAGTCACCAATATAAAAATCAAAGGCACAGTCATATAGAAATACATTAATGGTCTACATAAGAAGAAGGTTGAATAGTTTATTAAAGAAGCTAATAGGATTATTATCCTTCACTGTAGGAGTTTTTAGATAATTAAATTTCTACCTAGTAACATTTTTCATGAATGTTATAAAGCTATAGGAACATGTGAAAATTTGAATGTAATAAAATTCATCAGTAATTATTTAAGCATTAGATGAATAATAGGTGAATATTCAATAGTGACAATCAAGAAAAAGATGTCAACAACACCATGGATTCCTACAACATTAAAGAATACAATTTAGAAAATACACATGATAACATCATTCAAGAATAGCTATACTATATAGCATTTACTTAATCCTCATGTTGAAAAAGTTTAGGATAAAATTATATAATTTGATAGTAGTGGTAAAATAAGATTTGCATTAATAAAAAAATCCTAAGGCTATATAATGATATATGTCAACAAAAGTATACAATATATCCAATAAAGTCATGGGCTTACTAAAAAAGAGTCATATGAACATGAAATCCCACATATATCGATAGCACAAAATGTATGTTCAAAAATGTCATGTAGGCATATAAAAAATGACCCTAATGCATAGTCATTTCCTAGTAGGGGAAGGAAATAGATCACACTTCCTTTGATGATTTGTTGGATGGAGTTTCTATTGAATATTTTATCTTTTGAATGTGCTCACTAGTTGACCTCTCTTCTCTCATTTGGAGACACAGCTGATACAATAAGAAGTATAGATGTTAATATATAGAAATTGAATTGTGGAATGGTATATAACAAAATAATTACTTGCCGCAAATAAATAATCATCATTCCCATCTACAATAGTAGAATGTCGATGATTAGGAGTCATAAGCACTTGTAGAAACCATCAAGATACCAATTAAAATACATACAAGTATCATGAAAAATTTCAGTAATAGACCATAGAAGATCAAATATAATGTCAAATTTACTAATTTGTCACATACCTCTGCTAAAGGATTAGAACTGGCTATTTTTATAGCAACTCTATGGTCCATCATGCCATAAACATCACTAGGTCTGTCTGATGTCAACATCTAAAAATGAAACAACAAATATGAAGTTTTTTATCACTTTCATTAGTTTCTTTGTTTAATTAAAAGAATAGACAAGGTAGTGAACTATTTGAAAAGGCAAATTCCATGCCAAGAAAATTTATATGGATTTTTTTGATGTCTATTTTTGGATTGATTATAAGGTAGTTATCAAGGTCTTTTTGGAGGTATATAACCATATATCTTTCATGGAATCAATAAAGAATGGAGAACTTGTTGATATTCATTGAATGTTATAAAAAGGCTTATTGAGAAACCTCATGAGGATGAATATATTTCACTTGTCTTTATACAAACTTGTAGTAGATAAGGACCTTTGGTCTCAATATAGAAAAATAGAACATTGCAAATTATATATGTTATGAGTTTCATAATGTATGATGAAACACCTACAATGGAAAAGAGGAATGAATCTCATGTAGAAAGGGATAGCCATAGAAATTTTTTAATGACAATCATACCAATAATGCAATGGGTAGTCACTTTCAATAATGGAATTTTTTTGAAGAATGAAGGAAAAACTTAAACTATTCTCATGAATTAGTATCAATCATTATACGAAAAGAATAGAGAATACCATTGTGGTGAAAGGAGTGAATGGTTATATTCTTGAGCCATTCATGAAGAAAATGCATTCATCAAGCTAACAATGGAGGACAACCTCTTCACAAAAGACATTCAATTCATCAAGAAAATGACCTCATTCATAGTAATTCATAATTGCACGATGACTTTGAAGGAAGTCTTGATGACTATATAATGACCCCTATGAAAGAGATAGAACATGAAGATAAGAGTGACAGTATGAGAAGGTAAATGGAAGGAAAATGATAGTCCTATGAGAAGGAAAACAAGGATAGTCATTAATGATTGTGGTAAATATATAAATGATCATGCTTTGGAATTCTTAATGTGTCCTTAACATAAAATTTATGACTATGATTTTAAATGATTGTAATAAATATTGAAGGACATTGATATTGTTGATAGTCATCATGAATGTGATGAATACTTCTGTATTGTTGGTAGTATTAATGAATGTACTATGACCTTGGATGAAGACCTTAAGATAGTGGTTAAGGAATGTGATTTATGTTTTTGAGAGTGTGCTAAATGAAGTCTTAATGTATGTCCACATGCTTTGTAATGAAGCTAAAGACCCTATGGTTTGTCCTCATTAAGTGTAATGGTTTGTCCTCAATGAAGTCTTATGACTATTTATAGTTCTCAATGAGTCTTATGAGTATGGTTTGTCCATTTAAGAAAAATAAATTTTTTTAAGAGGAAATTATTGATAAAGGATGTCATTCATACATGTAAGGATAGTCATTTCATACTAAAAATTGTGACTATATTGTGACCTAAGCGGAGTATTTATGACTGTACTATGGATCCTTGTGAAAGACATTCATTAAGAAAATTAAAAATTTAAAGTCACAAATACCTTATAAGGAAAATCAACCTAAGGGTGGCCTAGGATAATAAAATATCATTGATTAAGGCATGAGACACAATCAAGGGGTAGTTTTTCAAATGTCAATGAAATAGAGGAAAATAACTACTAATTTAGGATAGTCATATTTTCATCATTCCAATAGGAAAGCCTAGTATGAGGAGCAAATTTTTTTATTGTATTATTTCATAGTCAAAAATTCAAGTGAGGATAATAACCAAAGAGGCTAGGGTTATAGTGAAAAAGGTCATATGACACTCTACAACAAATGAAAATCAAGACAAATGATAGGGGAGTCATATTTCAAAAGCTATAATACTTTTATAAGAAAAAATAGAAAGATGTCTTGGAGGTTGTTGGTAGTGTACAATACCTCAAGAGAGTTTCAAATGGGATAGTCACTTCATTGTTGAAAGTGATAGTAATTTCAAGGAAGAAAGAAGATTCAAAGGATAGTTTGATAGTATAGTGGTCTCCAAGGATTTAAAGGTAGTCCATGGATTTCTTTTAGACACTAAACGCATGTTAGTGGTTGAAGGTAACCTTGCATAGAATAGTGAAACCATGATGAGTAGGGGAAGATATGGAAGTTATATTTGAGATGAAAGACTTCTAAGAAAGGTGATGCAGGAGCATCCAATGGTGTAAGGGAAATCTTGCATCAGCCAAAAAAATAGTTAAATTTCAAGTTTCTCAGTTTTTAGATGTTTTTACATTTTTGGATACCCTTTTCATCATAATAAAATTCCCAATTTATGATTTTTACTTTCTATTCCTGGGTTGGAAGATATTGCAGTTTTAGTTTCCCATATTTGCACTAAAAATCTTCTGAGTTAGATTTGAGGCACTTAGAGTTCCCAGAATAGCCTCAAAACTTTCCAAAATGGTGTAGAAAATTTTTTGCGCATTATTGACTTTGAGACCTTTCCAACGGTTCAAACGGTTCGTAAATCGGAGTCCCGAATCAAAAGTTATGGCCCCGGAAAGTTGGTGCACTTTCTAGAAGATACAATTGCAAATGTTCTTTTGAAATTTGAACTTCAAGTTGTAATTTTTCGGCGCCAAATCGCCTAAACTCAAATTTGAATGTTGTTTTAGCTCCAAACTAAAGAGGATCTCTATTTATGGGTAGCTTTTGGGGGACAAGCTCGCATATTGCGAAAGGGTTATTCTATAGCTTTCTGTAACTTTCATGTGTTGTAGAACTTGGGGATTTGAGATCCTCTACATGTAAGAAGCACCATTTTCTGAATAATAAAATTATTCTCTTGTTTGTGGGTTATTTTCTATGTCTCAGGCTGTGCCCTCATCAAGTGGTATCAGAGCGAGGTTTTCTTAAGCATGTGGAAAGATCACCAATCGTGAGGCAGTTTGCACCAGGACTGTGGTTGTGGGTCGAGGTCAAGGAAGATGCCTCCAAGAGTGATGCTTGGTAGGCATGGTGGTGCTAGAGGTGGTTGAGGTGGTAGAAATGTTGGTGGAAGAGATGCACTGGTAGTCCTCCAGAAACATATTGATGTGTTACAAGAGCAGTTGAGAAGAGGGTTAAACTCGAGGGAGGAAAGTGAGGATGAAGGAGAGGAAAAAGGTTCAAATGTAGAAGAGGAAGAAGAAGCAATTGATCAAGACAAAATGCAGCTAATAAGGGCCATTTTGAAGATCAGAAAAAGACCCAGAGCAGAAGTCCCCAGTTATTCCGGAAGTCTGAACCCAGAAGAGTTGATCGACTGGATCAACGAGTTAGAAGAATATTTTGAGTATGAGGAAATAGAGGACCCAGATCGAGTTAAGTTTACAAAAATGAAGCTAAAGGGCCACGCCAGTATTTGGTGGAAAGATGTCTAGTTAGAAAGAAATCGAAGAGGAAAAGGAAAGATCACCAGATAGGATCGCATGGTAGAGAAACTGAAGAAGCAGTTCATACCAGTGGACTACCAGTTAGATCTGTTGAAGAAATTACAAGGGTTGAAGCAAGGAAGCAGAATCTGTGAAAGAATATACTAAATATTTTTACAAGATAATCATCAGAATGGGTCACACAAAGGCCAATAAGGAGAAGGTAGCCTGATATCTTAATGGGTTACAACCGAGCATTCAGGAGGAGTTAAGCCTAGTCAGAATGACCATCATTGAGGATGTGTATCAGTTTGCTCTAAAGGTGAAAGAGAAGCTGAACAAAAGATTTGATGGCAAGAAAAAAGGATGAGGAGGTCAAAGCAAAAGGGGCAGTGGAAGACCTTCAAAAAGCTGAAATGATGATGAAAAGAAAAGTGAAGATGTGTGTACTAGCCGAAGCCAAAGGAATGACAACTTCTACCGCCCTCATGATCAAAACAGTGGTGATCAAAGAGGTAGAGGATGAGGGAGATATGGAAAAGGATCTGGAAGAGGTGGTTTCAGAGGAACGTGTTTCCAGTGTGGTGAAGAAGGGCATCAAGCCTATGAATGTCCACAACACCAAAGAAGGGTAGACAAAAGGCCAAAAGGTCATGGAAGGGTTACACATGCAGATGAGGAGGCCCAATTTGAACATTTAGATGATGCTGAAAGGGGAGAAGCCCTAGTGATTAGGAGAGCCCTGGTGACTGAGCAAAAGGAACCAGAACAGAGGAAGAATATGTTTCTCACAAGGTGCAAGTGTGAAGTAAAATGTTGTGATGTCATTATTGATGGTGGGAGCACCGATAATCTGGTGTTAGAGGAGATGGTCACAAAGTTGAAGCTGAAGAGGGAAAGGCACCCGCATCTGTATCAGATTGCCTGGTTGTAGAAAGACCACAAAGTTTTGGTCAATGAGTAG
The DNA here is from genome assembly GCA_007258455.2 of Sequoia sempervirens. Lineage (NCBI taxonomy): Eukaryota > Viridiplantae > Streptophyta > Pinopsida > Cupressales > Cupressaceae > Sequoia > Sequoia sempervirens. Next base: position 28,816,980 of record VDFB02322083.1, on the reverse strand, counting down.
TGCCTAGTAAAGTTCAAGATCGGGAGCTACCATGATGAGGTAGTCTGTGATATCATCCCCATGGATGCATGTCCATGTTGTTGGGGAGGCTGTGGTAGTTCGATAGGCGAGCTATACATGATGGCCATGCAAACACTTATTCCTTGAAAAATGATGGGGTTCATCACAAGTTGAAACCCCTGAAGGAGACCAAAGAAAAGGTATGCAGTAGTGCTAGAATTTGTTATGTAGATGGAAGAAAATTTTTAGAAGGTATGAACCATGAGCGCGTGTATTATGCATTGATTCCTAGAGCGAGTTTGGAGGATAGTGAGAAGGTTCCAGAAGAAGTTTTTGGGATGTTGGATGAGTTTTAGGATATTGTTTCTGATAATGTACCTAAGGGTTTACCACCAATAAGGAAGATAAGTCATTAGATTGACTTGAATCCTGGAACCAGTTTGCCAAATAAGGAAGCTCATAGAATGACTCCAGCAGAAAATGAGGAGTTGAACAGACAAGTTCAAGAGTTGTTGGAAAAATGTTTGATACAGGAGAGTTTGATTCCATGTGTAGTACCTACAATACTAGCACCAAAGAAGGATGGGGAGTGGAGGATGTGTATAGATTCCCGAGCCATAAATAAGATAACAATCAAGTACATATTTCCCCTACCAAGGATGGATGACCTGATGGACTATTTTAGTGGAGCTCAGTACTTCACAAAGATTGATCTGAAGAGTGGCTATCACTAGATCTAGATTCGAGAGGGAGATAAATGGAAGACTGCCTTCAAGACCAAAGAGGGCCTGTACGAGTGGTTAGTCATGCCTTTTGGGCTAACCAATGCACCGAGCACATTCATGTGGCTCATGAACGAGGTACTAAAAGAATTTCTAGGAAGTTTTGTTATTGTGTATTTAGATGATATTTTTATTTTCAGTAAGACATTGGATAAGCATCTGATGCATATTTGAAGAGCCTTTGAGAAGTTAAGAGAAGAGAAATTGTTGATTAATCTGAAGAAGTGTAGTTTTGTGAAGAGGGAGTTAATGTACTTGGGGTTTGTTGTCTCAGCAGAAGGTCTCAATATGGACCCAGAGAAGGTGAAGGCTATTCTAGAATGGCCTACCCCAAGAACTGCTACAGAGGTGAGATCTTTCCATGGTTTAGCTAGTTTTTATAGAAAGTTCATTAGAAACTTCAGTAGTATTTGTGGACCCCTGACTGAAACAATGAGAGGGGATAGAAAAGAATTCAAGTGGAGCACTGGAGCGGCAAAAAATTTTGAACTATTGAAGTAGAAGGTGATAGAGCAACCTATTCTAGCCCTCCCCTATTTCAACAAGGTGTTTCAGGTGGATTGTGATGCCTGGTTGTGCCATTGGAGCAGTGTTGAGCAAAGAAGGTAAGCCCATTGCCTATTTCGTGAAAAATTAAATGATGCCAAGAGAAAGTATTCTATATATGATCGGAATTTTATGCAATAGTTCAAGCATTAAAGAAATGGAGACATTATTTGTTGCCAAAGGAATTTTTTCTATATCTGATCATCGGCCTTGCATTACCTAAATAGTCAGGGAAAAGTGTCGAGAGGCATATGAAATGGGTAGAGTTTTTTTGCGAGTTATACCTTTGTTTTGAAACATAGGAGTGGGAAGTCAAATAGGGTTCTGAGATGCCTTAAGTAGGAGGCATACATTGATGAAAAAGATGTAGATTGAAGTGGTTGAGTTCAATGAACTCAAGACACTGTATGCAGAAGATCCTGATTTTTCAGAGGCTTGGAAAGCTTGCAACGAACCTATTACAATGGACAAGACAAGGTGGCTGAATTTCATAATCTAGGATGGCATGTTATTTAAGGGAAGTCAATTGTGTATCCCGAGGAGTTCCATGAGGGATAACCTGATAAAGGAGAATCATAGTGGATGAATGGCATGACATTTTGGTTGGGATAAGACCATTGCCATTATCAGTGAGCATTATTATTGGCCTCAGTTGTCACAGGATGTGAAGAAGTTTGTACAGAGCTACAGGGTATGTCAGATGGCTAAAGGAGTGAGCTAGAATACATGCTTATATCAGCCCTTACCTATACCAGAGAGGCCATGGGAGGATATAAGTATGGACTTTGTTCTTGGTTTGCCAAGGACACAATGAGGGAATGATTCAATCTTTGTGGTGGTTGATAGGTTTTCAAAGATGGCACATTTCATTTTGTGTCAGGAAGACCCATGATGGTCCACATTGCTGACTTGTTCATCAAAGAGGTGGTGAGGCTACATGGTCTACCAAAAGTATTGTTTGGATCATGACACCAAATTTGTGGGGTACTTTTGGAGGACCTTGTGGAAGAAAAGTGAGTTGAAGTTTAGTTATTACACCATCCACAAATAGATGGGCAGGTTTATTAATAAGTCTGGATAACATCTTGAGATGTTTGGTAGGAGATAAACCCAAGGGATGGGACTTGATCTTACCCGAGGCAGAATTTTCTTACAACAATTTGTCAACCGAAGCACTAGTAGATCACCATTCTAGATTGTGTATGGAGGTAGCCCAGAACAACTCCAGAATTGAGGAAGATGGACCAAGAGAAGAAAATAAGTGCTGAAGCCAAAGATTTTGCAGAGCACATCAAGAATATACATGAGAAGGTATGAGAACACATTAATAAGATGAATATGCAATATAAGGCTAAGGTAGATCAGAAAAGGAGGAATAAGGAGTTTTAGATTGGCGATGAAGTAATGGTCCACTTGAGGAAAGAAAGGTTTCCTGTGGGAACCTATAACAAATTGAAGATGAAGAAATTTGGTCCCTATAAGATTTTGAAGAAGCATAATTTAGGGAATGCATATGAGGTAGAGTTGCTTGATGGAATCAACATTTCCCCTATGTTCAACATTTCAGATTTGACAGAGTATCATGAAGGTGGAACGGAGGAAGCACCAGCAATAGGTTAGTATGGCATTCCAGCACCTACCTCAGAAAGGGAGGAGATTGAAGCAATCTTGGATAGTCGTGTGGGAAGGAGTACCAGAAACAGGTAGTATGAAGAATATCTGGTGAAATGGAGAGGATGGCCTGCGGAAGATTCATCCTGGCTATCTAAGGCAGTGGTTGACCAGTTGGTTTTTCCTCAACCATCTGAGACGTGATGGGGTCACTTCTCAAATTACCCTAGGTGTCTGATGCAGGAGCATCCAATGGTGTAAGGGCAATTTTGCATCACCCAAAAAATAGTTAAATTTCAAGTTTCTCATTTTTTAGATGTTTTTACATTTTTGGATACCCTTTTCGTCATAATGAAATTCCCAATTGATGGTTTTTATTTTCTATTCCTGGGTTGGAAGATATTGTAGTTTTAGTTTCCCAGATTTGCACTTGAAAATCTTCCGAGTTAGATTTGAGGCACTTAGAGTTCCCGGAACGGTCCCAAAACTTTCCAAAATTGGTGTAGTAAACTTTGAGCGCGTTATTGACTTTGATACCTTTCCAACGGTTCAAACGGTTCAAGAATCGGAGTCCCAGATCAAAAGTTATGGCCCTGGGAAGTTGGCGCACTTTCTAGAAGATACAATTGCAAATGTTCTTTTGAAATTTGAACTTCAAGTTGTAATTTTTCAACGCCAAACCGCCTAAACTAAAATTTGAATGTTGTTTTAGCTTCAAACTAAAGAGGAGCTCTATTTATGTGCGGGTTTCTAATTTTTGGGTAGCTTTTTGGGGACAAGCTCGCCTATTGCGAAAGGGTTATTCTGTAGCTTTCTGTAACTTGCATGTGGTGTAGAACTTGGGGATTTGAGATCCTCTGCATGTAAGAAGCTCCATTTTCTAAATAATAAAATTATTCTCTTGTTTGTGGGTTATTTTCTATGTCTCAGGCTACGCCCTCATCAAAAGGTTATTCATTACAAAGGGAAGACTTCAAGGCTAACAAATCATTAAAGGAAAGAAGGTAGTCACATCATTATAGATGACAATACAATGTTATATTTAAGGATATTAAAATGATATATGAAATTCATTGAAGTGTCCTTAAATTCACATCAAAATAAATACATTCATGACAAAGGTAAGTTTTAGACTTTAAAATGACAATCCTTTGTGCCTTTTCATCACAAAATGATAGTTTTCAATCATAAAGAAACACTGCCATCAAATACAAAGCTATAAGATAAAATAATTAATATGTGAAAGGCTATTAGATTGAAAAGAAAGTGAAAATGACAAGTTCAAAACAAAAATATATGATGCATCATTTAAAAAACTAATGAATTCTCCTACACCCATCACTTTAAAGAACCTAGTTATCTAAGTTCATGTAGTTTCAAGCATTATTTAAGATTTGTATACACAAAATTACCAAAACTAGCTAACATTGTTTTACAACACCATTAATGAATAAAGGTTACCTGAGTGAAAGTTGTTTGAGGAGGAGAATAGCAAGGTTTCGAGGTCAAAGATCCACTAGAAAACTATTTTAGATCCAAAGTGTGTTATGAGACAATCATTCATATAACATTCAACTATTCACATGTAATAATTATTTCTTCAATACCAATTACATACCTATGGACTCAATATCATAAACATATAGGGGTTTGTAGGAATGGTGCACATATCATCAACACTCTGATCCTGAATTTTAATCACATTCATTCTACTAATTTAGTTATTCTTACATTTCAAAATATAATTTAATAAACAAAATTAAATGAACTTGCTGAATTTTACCTAATTATCAATGTTGAATGTTTCATCCAGCAAAGCATCTATCATAACCATCTTCTTTGTAGTTGATGTATGTTGTGTAGATATATCCTGATAACTCTCACCATCATACGTACAAAAAAAACCACAAGATTGACAATGGTGGGTTAGAACTCTAAGCCTAGAAGTCTCACCCACATCAATCTCTACTAGAGGCCTTATATATTGTACAATGTTCTAAGTGAGTGAGCTAATTGAGTCCAGCGTGTCCACCTCAATACTCTCCTTCACAATGGAAGGAATGTTTGCATGCTCCACCATGAGTTTGGCCAAGGTTATTGGTTCCAATTGTGGATTACATCATGCACCTAGTCTATCATGTTTGGAGCCCCCACCTCTACCCTAAAAATCTAAATAGTCAAAATAATTTGGGACCTTATTGAGGACAAACTCACAATAGAGTTTCCTCAAAAAATACTATGGTACCTCATAGTTATTGCATGGATTTTGGTCAAAAACCATCCACCACTGCTTCAAAAAATTATGCTTAATTAATTCATGGTGGCATCAATGGATGGGGAACTTTCTGCATGCATGTGATAAAGGTGGATTGGTTCTTGGGTCTGTAAAAGGGAACACAAGTCGACTTTGCTATTTTTTTCTTTCTTCACTTGTGCATAGGAAAGTTCACTTAGTGAATAAAATTGTTTTAATTCTTCCCTCTTATTTGACCAAAAATTAATTTGTTCACTCATTTCTCCTACATGAGATGCAATCAACTTTAGTGATTTGACAATGCCTCTCCTCTAAGGGTGGGTTCCATCATGTTCATTTAATCTTGCAATCAATTGTTCAAGATCTATTTTGTTGTTTTCAATTTTATTGAAAATATTTTCCTGAGTTCCTTAAGGATTCCTACGAACTAAGGGAGGGGTTTGAGGTTCTTCTTGTTTGGGAGGCTCTTTGTGAGGGGGTGATTGTGAATTATCAATGTTTCGAGGTGATTGATTTCCTAGAAATTAAAATAAATTTTAATTAAAAAACATATTTCAATCTACATTTTAATTCAAATTAAAAAATAAACTAATAGAAATACATACCTCTTTGACCTCTTCAATGCCTTGGAGGCATCCTTGTGAAGAATCACAAGCATAGAGTGCAAAAAATGATCTCCTTTTGATGAGCGCGAGTTGCAAAGACAAAAACTTGGAAGCAGAAGTAACATATAGGAAAAATGTAGGGTTTCACATGCTAGTTTTTTTATTTACCTTTTTCATTTTGTGAGCACCAAATTTGGAACTTGCCTAATTTGGTGCTTACCAAATGCATTTTTTTAGATTTTTTTAAAAATGTGGCACCTTTTTTTTTGTCACAACTTGGTGCACTTACCCATCATTTGATGAACACAATCAATCAATTCAAATTTTAATCACTTCTATTTGGTTGTTTCAATTTTTTTATTTTTCTCTATTTTATTGGCTTCATTTTTAGATTATAGATTAAATCTAGACCTTTGGTATTTGTAAAGAAAAATAAAACTAAGAAAACTATTTTCAGCTTCCACACAAAATTACCAACTTAACAGCCGGATATATAAATACCAACCTAATTGAAATAGATGCAATATATAAAGGAAAAGGGCATGGCTTTACCATTTCCACCATTAAAAACTTATACATGAGACCATGTTTTGTATTTTATTAATCCTTTATGTAGAATCACATGTTGAAAGGCTACAAGCTCATTAGTATTAGGGATGGTTGAAAGCTTAGATTTCTCTAAATGATTGTGTAGAAATAAACATTTATAGAGTGTCTCATGCTAATCCAACATCAAAAGGCACAAATTATTTAATATGTAATAGGTATGGTATGTTCCCAAAGTTGGGTCTATATTCTTAGGTTCTATACCCAACACTTACATGTCCAATAGGAATATATTTTAGTATATTCTCTTTGAGCCTATATGGAAGGTTATAGTATTATTGAAGTGGAAGTGGACTCCTAAGTAGTTTCATTCTCACTGTAGAGTAGGAAAAGTGAACCTAGATCCAACTAGGATAAATATCTTTTCATTTGACCCCACGTTTTGATACAAAACCAACTAGGGTTGATGATTGTCTTGCTACCACAAGTGAGAGCTAATCTCCTAGGGTTCAGTCCTTTTGATTTATAAAGATGGAAAATTCTATTTTTTTTACAAGCCTATTTGATATAAACCCTATATTTAAAAATATAATTTATTGCATAGATGAAAGTGGAAAATATTGGAACAATTGCAAATTTGAGGAGATATATGTTGGTGTTTTCAACACTGCAGCAACTTAGATAGAATACAAGTATCCTATCTCTCTTGAAAGGTAAATTTCTATCAGCAAGCCTCAAGAAACAACCCCAAGGTCTCTAATTTCAGGTCTTGACAATGCAACAAACAACTAAATGATAATATGTGATTTGTTGGTAATCACAAGGGGCCTTACAAATCAAATGTCGAAAGCTTCAAATTCATCAAATGTAGAAATAGTGGTGATGCTTTGTGAATCTTGCTCTGATAATAATCTCAAAGAAATAGAAAAAGATAAGGGCTTAAGAGAGATATCTAATGTAAAACCTAAGATCAATTGTACAAATAATAGAGCATTCAAGGTATACCAATCCTTGCTTAACTAAGATCACATCTACAGTATCACAAAGGCAGTGCAATCTCCAAAGGAATTAAAGATTTTTAGATTGCAAATATTCAAACATAGATTCAAACATTCACAATTGAACTTGAGTACAATATAGAGTACGCCCAAGCTAACTTTACACAACAATCCACAATCAGAAAATCACCAATAGTAAGGACAAAAGATTCCTCAACACCTTAAACACATTATCATAAAAAAAAATCAATTGCAAATAACTCTAAGATTAATCATAAAATCACTTAATCAAAAGAAATTATAATAAATAAGAAACAAAATAACCATGAACAAATGAAATAACACAAAGAAGGGAACCAAAAGACAATGCCTTCACTTCTATTCACTTCACCAAAATTTTGCAACAATTCAAGTATCTCAAGCTTAGTAGCATCAACAACTAACAACAACAACAAGCACTTTACAAATGAGGAAGAGGCCTCTATTTATAGAGAAGCATTCATAGGTCATCCCAAAAGATAAATTAAATCAAGTTTTATGTAATGCCCCACCACGCGACCCTAGAGGAAGTTGCAATTAACTACTCAAAAGCAATAATTTTTTTGTTTTTTTTTTGTTTAAGTACAAATAGCATGCAAGATCACTATCCATTTCCAACAACCTCTAAGGTTACAAGACTGAGATTACTTAAAACCCAAATAGGAAACATGAATGAAAAACATAACATTTAATTACTTAACAAGTTAAATACACATACATTCCCTTCATGATAAAATTACAACCAAGGAATAAAAGATACCACATGATCCCAATAATAATCTTTACAATATGATTACAACACTCATTCCCCGAATGAGGTAATTCCAATAAGCAAGGTTACAAATTACATCTTCCACCTCGATACAAAGAGGGGTAATAAATCACAATAATGATTGAAAGAAATAAAGCATGAAGCACTGGATCCCACGACCTCTCCAACTGGAAATCTCATCCACATGAACAAGAAGATGACCCAATGGATTTAAGTTGCATGTTCCACCCAACCATGTGATACCCAAAGGCTCACCCCTTGTGCTAGGAGATAGTAACAAGGAATTCCTATACAAGACCATCCACTCCTAGACACAAGCTAACTCACACTGACATAACCAAACACATGAACCAAACATCCATAAGGATAACACAAGTACAACCCCAACATCACTGACATAGGTGTAATGTCCCCAATTTAGCCCTACACTCTTCATTTGGATTTAGCCTATTTTTGGAAACTCGTAGGCTAAGCAGAAGCTCGAATCAGGGTTTCCAAACTTCTTGGAGGATGTTTTCATCTTTTTGTGGAGTCTTCTTTTGGAATTGTTGAACTTGGATTGTGGATTCCTTCTGGGTTTTCTGAGAGCTTCGCGTTGGTGGTTTCAGTTTGGCATTCTAAGCAATTACATGAATTTACTATTTTTAGTAAATTCTATTTTTAGCAGTTGACTTGTTGACTCCTAATCAGTTGGCTCCACTTTGGCAGTCTGTTCAGATGGTATGGTTGAATTTGGCTTCTGATGCATTTCCATGATGATATAAGATATTTTATATTATAATGTTATAATTTAACATTATAATTCCTTCTTCTAGCATCATGAATTAATATTGTCTTTAAAAGGGGGACACTGAAGGGTATTTTCACATGGAGGAAATATTTTAATATTTCTAAAGCCAAATATTGCTCAAGGAGTTTGGACGCCAACTTTGGGTGAGCCAAATATTTTATTTAGAAAGTGAAATTTATCTTCTTAAGCAAGTACGCCATCCTGAGGGTGAAGACAAAAGACAAGTCAATGACCTAAAAGAATCTTTGAGGTGGCGCCCTTCTTGGAGGTTTCTAGAAAGCTCTTCTAAAGTTATAAATTGGAGCTCAGGGTCCTCATTTTGTTTATTTGATGAATTTTCAAAGTTATGTTGCTGGATTGGCTTTGGGATTGCTTCGAGGAATGAATGCCTCCTAGCCTTGGCTTGACTTCTTGCTTGAAAGACAGCAACTAGTTGAGAGGTTTAGTTGTAGTTGGTTTCCTTTCATTGTAGTTGGTTCTTCTCACATTTCATAGTTGAGTTATTGTATTTTCTGTCAATTTTAGAGTTGCTGATTTGTATGGCTGTAGGTTGTTTTTACTCACAACTCAAGAAACAGAAATAATATTGTTCTGGGTACTATTCCAATCTATTTTCCTATGTAGGGCAACCATATGTGCAAGTTTCCAGAATTTTATTTGAAGTCTATGAATTATCTAAAGTAAATCGCCCTTGCTTGCAAGCAATTTCACTTCGTAAGTGCTTTGGAAGTCGTGCAAAATAAATAGTGGTCTTTGTGAGAAGTTTTTGTGATCCATCTTCATTTTCATCATCATTAGAATGTTTTGAAACTGATTTCAAGTTAAATGAGTGAGTATTGAGAGAGATATGAGCATTTAAGTGAGTTATGGAGTTGCTAATTTCACCATTTTAACTACAGATCTATCATATCAGACTTAGTAAAATTATTAATAGGGCTCAGATTGTTTATCTTAGTCATATTAATCATTCTGGAGTAGCTCTACATTTCAGCAGTTTGATTATCACTATAATCCATCGTGCTTGCAGGAGATATATTATATTGTAAGGCTGTTAGTAGTACTAACCAGCTAATATTCACATTTGTAAGTTCTTTATTATATTTCCCACATTTCTTGGAAGAGACTGATCCTTGCTCAATCTATTGTATTTACTTTTTAGTTGCTCTGTCATATGATAGCGCCTATTCATCTTGGATAGGAGTGCACATACTTGGCGTTGAGCTCCATTTCTAGTATTGTATTTCATGTAATTGCTCCGCCATATGGTCGCCTCATTTCCATTATGGAATTGGGTAGCACATACTTGGTGTTGAGTTTTCTTTCAGTATATTAGATGGTAGGGATCCTTTGACCACATGCTCATCGTTCGCCGACACATTCTTGGTTAGAGTTTTTGTATAAGCATTTCAATTAAGACCCTCTGACCATATGCTTGCCATCACTTGGTGCCATTCTTGGTTAGAGTTACTTCCAGTTGCAGATCTGATTAATGTACTGACAATCCTCTTGCCATATGATATCCTCTCTCTTGTTGAGATTGAGTGCACATTCTTGGCAAAGAGTTATATTGTAACTACTAGTTTGATTTATCTAACCCTAACGGGTGTGTTGCATTTCTGATTGTAATTTGAAAATTGAAAAAAAATTGGCTCAGAATATTTCAGTGGTATCAGAGCCAAGATCCTGCCATCCTGTGCCCATCAAAGTTTAGTTGATAGTTGAGTGATAGAGAAATCAGTTTCTTCACCAGAGGTCATAACCGAGCTTAGATAAGTTTTCAGAAGTTTCAAAGATGTATCATCATTTGTTCAGTAATTGTGAGAAGTCAGATTTGATTATGGCATTTGAGGAAGGAAAGGTTAGTTTGTCCACAAGAGATTTCATTGAGTATGCCAGACAGTACAAAAGACAATGTGAACATGAGGCTGCCATACTCCGTGAGCAATATCAAAACATGCCAGATGATTATAGGAACAATGTTTCATTTGATACCCATTTGAATTGTGTGGCATTTCTGAAGCCCGAAAAGTCAGAGATGGTGGACCACATCAGGAAAATGATAAAAAGGGAAGCATAACAAGTTTTGGTTGAAGGATCAAAGAAGGAAGAAGATGAAGCGTCTATTTGTGAATTTCAGCCCACAAACAAGCATGTTGATGAAACTTTGTCAGTTGAAGAATGTGTGGAAGATCCCCACAATACTTTCCAAGACTTGCATGTGATAGCAAGTGATGAAGATCAGAACATAGCAGCAGTCTTGAATCCTAATTTGGATTCAGCCCATGGGGGTCCTGAGAGAAATGACTTCACATAAAATTTTAGTAGTACTGTTGTGTGGGATGAGTTCGTTGAAGGAGTACAAGATGGAAAAAATGCTAGTGATGATGTTGGTGATGACTCTACAGAGTTCATGCAAGATCATATTGAAGATTTGATGATGAAAGATTTTACTCTTGTTGCTGTCTCAACTTCCCAAGAAGTTCCACCTGAAGAAATCAGCAACATACTTTCTCATGATGGTTCCATAAAAGATAATGAAGGTGAAATTTTCAAAACAACAAGCATCGAAGATTCTTCACTCCCTTTTGGTGGTGACATTGTCGTACTTGGGTTTGACCAGCAAACCGAACCATTGGAGGAAATTTTTTTTGAAGATATCAGCTTAAGAGATTCAGGAGCTGACTTATTCATTGAGTTAATACTTCCAGTGAAGCATGAAAAACCTCTTCCTGTTGATCATCTCAGTCAACCCCTTGGCATTTGGGATCCAGGTGTGTTGGCATCAAGTTATGTTAAAGAATCTGTGTGGGATAAGTTTCCCTTTGATCCTGATGAAGAACAAGAACCAAATTGCATGGAAAACTATGAGGTAGCCCTTGGAGGAGAAGTTGTCTTTGAAGAAGAAGATTATGTTGCTATAGAAACTTTCCAAACAGCGGACAATTATGATCCATTGATCAAGTTTGATGCTGCGATAATGTTTGACCAAGGAGACGTTAATGAAGAAGAAGAGCTAGAAGACCATATGGCTCTTGAAGATGTAGAGTTTGAAGGTGTTACTAAACACAAATCTGATTTTTCAATGCGTGAAGCTGATTGCAAGCATTGTGTTGAAGAATTTGTGAAGTATGATGCTTTTTATGACAATGAGCATTCTCCACTAGTCGATGGTGAAGTACAAGAATGTTGGAGTAGCATTGAAGGAAGCAAACACAAGGGACAGGGGTCTGCTTTTCAGTTGCAGCCTATCAATAGTTCACCATCTTCGCATTCTTATGAGTGGGAAAGACAATTCAAGGTGTTCGTTGACAAGGAAGTGCAAACTCTATCCTTGTTTGATCACACACTTAGCTTGGTTGAAGAGCTTTACTGGAAGGCCCAACTTGAAGTGAGACAAAGAGGAGTGAAAGATGAAATTTATCTTTCCAATTTGCAACTTATCAGAAACTCTTTGGTAACCTTGAAGTCCGAGTACATGCACTTGATTGAAGATCGTGATCAAGCCATTGAAGTTGCAAAGAAGACCATTTGTGCTTCTCAAGATAGAGAGGGGAAGTTCGATGAACTTTCTTTGGAGCTTGAATCAACAAAGGCTACATTAGAAGAAACTCAAATGGCATTAATGGAGGTAGGAAATCAATTTGCTGATTTCAAATTTTTCACAAAGCAAGAGAATGCACATAGAGCCGAAGAAATCAAGCAAGTAATTGGTGAGCTTGATAGTCTTCGAGAGGAGTTTGACCTAGAAGGTCTCACAAGAAGGACTGAAGTTACAAGTGCAAATTTGGATCAGCAAGATGGAAGGAATAAATTTCAATTTTTTGACAATCCTCTCTTTGAAGATGATGATGAGGAAAGTTATGATAATCCTCTCTATGAGATGGAGGATGAAATAGAGAATGAGACTAAGTATAGTTTCCAATGCTTGGATGCTTTGATATCACTCCATGAGGATGTGCCACGTTTGTTGGTTAGTAATGAATGCATAAGTGGGTTTGAGGATGGAGTCTCTACATGGGAAATGATGATTTGAGGAGATTTCAACATCTCTGACACCAAGGTGTTAACAAAGCAAGACTTGGTAGCTGCTGGTAACTTCATTACATCAGCAAGGAGCAAAGATTTCAATTTTGTTACTCATGAAATAGGGAAGAAAGATGGACCTGAACTTGGTGTTTGTATGCTTGTCAATCCATCCCTTTGGTTGAATGATGTTTTGGAACTTATTAGACCATTGTTGGAGTTGGATTTGAGGTCATTTAATATTTCATTCTCCAATGTTGTTGAAACTTTCATGGATAGGCTTCAAGGGTTCACTAGAGGAGGCATCAATCTCTTCTGTATGCACTTGATCCTTACTAGCACTTGGGGATGCATTGAGATTATCTTGCTATGGGTTGAAAATCATTTTCAGTTGGGTATCCATGCTTGGGATCCTCAATTTGGCTTGATAGAGCTTATTACATTTGGAAAGGACTATTGGAGGAATAAGGATCAAATTTCCAGATTTGTTGATGTTGTCCATTTCTTTGTTTGCCACTTGATGGGTTCGTTTTTTCATCAACAAATGGATTGGAGAATAATTTTGAGTATGGGTTGGAGAAATAAACAATTGGTTGCTTTTGGCAGTGATCCTTGGCTAAGACAAGGGCAGATTTTGAGACACGAGTTTGCTGACTGGAGGCAGACTAGCCACCTTACTTGTGGAGTTACTCTCATTTGGGAGAGTTTTTCCATCACTACTTGTCAAAGAGGTGGTAGTTTTCAGTTCGACATTGCTCTAGTTTGTTTTCCTGCCACTTTGGAAGTGTCACCTTGTAGCTCAATGGTCATCTCACATGCTCACACTTGGGAATTTGAGTGGTGTTGTTGTTTTCCTTCATGTACGACTCTAGTATCAGATTGCACTATGTTGATCCCAGCCTTGATCAACAATAATTATTTGTTCTTTCACACCTTTCCTACTCTCCAAATTCATCTTATGATGGTTTGTGATGGAAACTTTGACAGTTTACTCTCAATGTTGGTTCAAGATAGCGGACTCTCACATGCTGTGGTTCACCATTCTGAGGCTCTTGGAGTGGGAATTGTAAGAGTTTTTAGTAATCTTCATGGTTGCATCAGAATAATGCAGGGGAGGCATAGTAGACTCATGTGGAGTCATGAGTTAGAGTTTGATGAACTCTTGCAAAGGATTGCTTCCCTCTTTGCAAGAAGTTTTGGAGAGGTCACATCTGCAATCATGGTTGTGTTAGATACCTTATGGAGGCATGTTGAGGATTACAATTTTGAGTTGAGTAGACTATCTTTTCCAATGCTTAGGTTTGTGATAGACAGTGGCATTGTTGATTTTGATGACTCAGAGCATTTTGGCCATTATGGTTCCACTATTATGATCAGAGTAGTGCAACATCAGCATAGTGGGTCCTCTTTCAGACGGATATGGGACCCTGGGATTGTACTTGGTTTGGTTTGGTGCAGTTTGAGTTTTTCTAGAGTTGTGGTGGCATTGCTTGAGGACAAGCAATTTTGGGAAGGGCGGACTGTAATGTCCCCAATTTAGCCCTACGCTCTTCATTTGGATTTAGCCTATTTTTGGAAACTCATAGGCTAAGCAGAAGCTCAAATCAGGGTTTCCAAACTTCTTGGAGGATGTTTTCATCTTTTTGCGGAGTCTTCTTTTGGAATTGTTGAACTTGGATTGCGGATTCCTTCTGGGTTTTCTGAGAGCTTCGCATTGGTGGTTTTAGTTCGACATTCTGGGCAATTACATGAATTTACTATTTTTAGTAAATTCTATTTTTAGCAGTTGACTTGTTGACTCCTAATCAATTGGCTCCACTTTGGTAGTCTATTCAGATAGTATGGTTGAATTTGGCTTCTGATGCATTTCCATGGTGATATAAGATATTTTATATTATAATGTTATAATTTAACATTATAATTCCTTGTTCTAGCATCATGAATTAATATTGTCTTTAAAAGGGGGACATTGAAGGGTATTTTCACATGGAGGAAATATTTTAATATTTCTAAAGCTAAATATTGCTCAAGGATTTTGGACGCCAACTTTGGGTGAGCCAAATATTTTATTTAAAAAGTGAAATTTATCTTCTTAAGCAAGTACGCCATCCTGAGGGTGAAGACAAAAGACAAGTCAATGACCTAAAATAATCTTTGAGGTGGCACCCTTCTTGGAGGTTTCTAGAAAGCTCTTCTAAAGTTATAAATTGGAGCTTGGGGTCCTCATTTTGTTTATCTGATGAATTTGCAAAGTTATGTTGCTAGATTGGCTTTGGGATTGCTTCGAGGAATGAATGCCTCCTAGCCTTGGCTCGACTTCTTGCTTGAAAGACAACAACTAGTTGAGAGGTTTAGTTGTAGTTGGTTTCCTTTCATTGTAGTTGGTTCTTCTCACATTCCGTAGTTGAGTTATTATATTTTTTGTCAATTTTAGAGTTGCTGATTTGTATGGCTGTAGTTTGTTTTTACTCACAACTCAAGAAACATAAATAATATTGTTCTGGGTACTATTCCAATCTATTTTCCTATGTAGGGCAACCATATGTACAAGTTTCCAAAATTTTATTTGAAGTCTATGAATTATCTAAAGTAAATCGCCCTTGCTTGTAGGCAATTTCACTTCGTAAGTGATTTGGAAGTCGTGCAAAATAAATAGGGGTCTTTGTTAGAAGTTTTTGTGATCCACCTTCATTGTCATCATCATTAGAATGTTTTTCAACTGATTTCAAGTTAAATGAGTGAGTATTGAGAGAGATACGAGCATTTAAGTGAGTTCTAGAGTTGCTGATTTCACCATTTTAACTGCAGATCTGTCATATCAGACTTAGTAAAATTATTAATAGGGCTGGGATTGTTTATCTTAGTCATATTAATCATTCTAGAGTAGCTCTACAATTCAACAGTTTGATTATCACTATATTCCATCCTGCTTGCAGGAGATATATTATATTGTAAGGCTGTTAGTAGTACTAACCAGCCAATATTCACATTTGTAAGTTCTTTATTATATTTCCCACATTTCATGGAAGAGACTGATCCTTGCTCAGTCTATTGTATTTACTTTTTAGTTGCTCCATCATATGATAGCGCCTATTCATCTTGGATAGGAGTGCACATACTTGGCATTGAGCTCCATTTCCAGTATTGTATTTCATGTAATTACTCCGCCATATGGTCGCCTCATTTCCATTATGGAATTGGGTAGCACATACTTGGTGTTGAGTTTTCTTTCAGTATATTAGATGGTAGGGATCCTCTGACCACATGCTCGTCATTCACCGGCGCATTCTTGGTTAGAGTTTTTGTATAAGCATTTCAATTAAGACCCTCTGACCATATGCTCGCCATCACTTGGTGCCATTCTTGGTTAGAGTTACTTCTGGTTGTAGATCTGATTAATGTACTGACAATCCTCTTGCCATATGATAGCCTCTCTCTTGTTGAGATTGAGTGCACATTCTTGGCAAAGAGTTATATTGTAACTGCTGGTTTGATTTATCTAACCCTAACAGGTGTGTTGCATTTCTGATTGTAATTTGAAAATTAAAATAAATTTGGCACAAAATATTTCAATAGGTCACATTGCTTCCAGATGTAAAACAAATTGAGTATGATAAGAAGACCATACACATAAAACCAAATACCAACTGTTGTCGTAGAAAGAGTGTCATCACACAGCTCGTCATGGGATCTCCTCTGGGAATCTTCCTACGCTCTGGCCCCCACTATGGGTTTCCCTGGTGGCCTCTATCAAATCCTGGCACCCATACTCACTCATGTGGAATCAAATATCTCTCGTAAGGACAAGATAGATGATCTTGCCATTCCAGGCCTTCCTGACTCATCCCAAGTCTATACAAGACCTTGCATCCATGAGCGAGGCTCAATTATCTTAATTAGTGTGAAATAATACCTAACTTCTAAGTACATTAATTTAGTTATCACTTGATTAACCCACTTCTGAAGGTTTCCCAGTTTACCTCTTTGGGCTCTGGCCCCTAATAGAAGCCACTCTTCTACTTGACAACATACCCATCCAAAACTAATCACATAGGGTGTCAAAGGGCATACAACAAGATAAAACCACTCCAACTCTAGGAGGAACACAAAATGAAAACTCACTCCAAACACTAGAGGCAACAGAGTCAAAACCCTCTCCAAACATTGGAGGCAACAAACCACATAACCCACTTTTAATTCAAGGGAGGCACAAAATGTCCTCATTCGTGAAAACTGGTAAAACAACTAGATACAACTATACGCCCTACCCAAGGCAATACAACAGTTGACTAAGATACTACGACAACCCACACAATTAAATGAAAACCCCATCTGGAAGACTTATAGAACATACCACTTCAAAAAGAATAAACAACTCAATCAAAGAGTTCCCTAGCCTCTGGAAGCAAAACTTAGCACCACCAAAGTAAACTCATAGATTTACAATCATAACAATATTTCCCATATAATACCAACAAGAATTCACTTAAATCCACAATCATAAAAATACACGTTCTTTCAATAACTAAAGATGTATTTTGACATAACAATCTCTTCTCATCAAACAGGAACCAAAGTACATATATACATCATATACTTAATCTTTTTCTATTCATATAAGTTCTAAACAATATAATTTTTATGAACCTTATCTATTCTTTGCAATCTAGAAAACAAACAACATTCCCTATTCACCATTTAAGGTAATAGAATATAGAACTTTTAAATAACATTCTACCCATTATAATAACATCATAATAAAATAACTCTTTTCTTTACACAATAAATATAGTCAACTTTGCTCCTAATTAGAATCCATATAACTTAACTACAGACATAATCCTCACATTTAACAAATCATTTACAAGAACTTCAAGATTCCATTAAATCAACAAGTCGTTGTAAACACATTAACCATATTCATTTCAATTACAATCCCTAACCCTTAACCAATATTTAATCATTGCACTAACCTTAATTCCCAAGGTACAATAGCACTAATTCTAAAATTGAGACTTGCATATGCCTTCCAACTCAAACACAAATATACTAATTAATTTTCATGTGTTCCATAATACTAAAATATTATTCTTTATTCAAACATGATAAAAAATATATATATTATTTAAGGAATTCTCATTCCCAATAATTAAATTTAAAATAAAACTTTAACTTAACATCACTTAGGAAGCATCTCAGGTAACTAAATAACTTTGGTTAGGATTTCCTAAATCCAAGCAAAGTGATGGCATAGTGCAAGGAATCAATTAAATAATTAACAATAATTGCGCATACTCAAAAATCAATCAATTTCTCTTGGTAACTTACGAAATATTATAACTAATAAGTTTATTCCATTTTCTCCATTTGTTCATAATGATCAAAGCAATATTTTAAATAAACCATTTTATTCTAAAATCCATTTTCGCATTCATTATAGTAAATTACCCAACTTAAAATAATTACATTTAAACATAATTATATATATTAAATAAAATCCACTATTTATATTTCAAAACAATATTTTGATCATATTCCAATTACTTAAAATATATTATATATATATAATCTATAATATATAATACATATAAATAATATATTATAAATATAAATATATATATATACATATATTTATATAACATATAATATATATATATTAAAAACATATATATATAATATATATTTATATTTAAAATATATAATAAAAAAACAAAAAAACAAAAGTATGAATATTAGGGCAAACCCCTAACATGGGAGGGGACGCAGCCCTGGCCGCGCCCAGCCTCCCCTGTTGGAGGTGGTGCTACTTGTGGCAGCGCCTTCCCCACATATTGTGGGGGGCGCTACCATAGCAGCGACCTCCCCCTTGGGGTTCGGCTGGGGTAGCCATGGCTACCGCCACCCCCCATCAAGCTTTCAAAATTTTATTCTATAATTTTTTTTTTGAATTATTAATCACGAAAAACAAAACAAAAAAAGTCGAAACCCCTGTTCCTGCATTTTTTCTAGAATCATCCAAATCACACGAAAATAAATATATAAAATATGCATATATATATGGTATATATATTCATATATATATATATATGTATATATATATTTTATGTAATTTTTTTTATCAACAGCCAAATAGAGAAATTTCTTTCTTCAGAAAACACAATAGAAGAAAATATTCAATCACAATTTTATGTGCACAAATTTCTGAAGGTTTTCAACTTTAAACAGAGATTTTTATTTTGTTCCTTTTTATTTCTATTGTTTGGTTCTTTCATTCCAAAGAGGTTTCTAGATTTTCTTTCTAAACTTGCATTCAAATTGAAACCAAGATTTCAAACTTCAAAACAATTAAAACTGGGATAAAACCTGTGATCATGAACTGAAGAATAGTTGATGTTGAGTTCCTCTGCAGATTCCACTCCACCATTCCATCCCAAGATCTCCACCTTCAAACCAAGATTGAATCCAAAAACCAAAAACCTCCTTTTCTTTTGCAACCAAATCTCTCCATCCAAAAAACAACTAGAAGTGAAAATAAAACCCAAATGAAATATCTTATCTCCCCCAAACTGAAATTCAAATTTAAAATGAAATTCCATGGCTTCTCCAAATCCTCCCCAAATTTAGTCAACTGTTCTAAAATATCTTTTTCACCCAAAGTTATTGCATTTTTTAAGATATTTGAATTTTAAATGACTTAAAACAAAATTCCAATTTCCAAATAGAATTTACTACATTTAGAATTTTCTTTTCAAACAAAGGAATTTAAACTTTTAAAACTTTCTTTCCAAAAATAAACTAACACTTTTAATTCAAAAGAATAACTTAATCAATTCAACACAAATAATTTAATTAATCAATAAAATAAATCTAATCTGAGATTAAATTATTTTATTAATTACATTAAATTATTTAATAAATTAAATAACATTTTTAACAATATAGCTAGATTTATTTAAACAACTTAACTACAAAAGCCATTTATTTACTTTTATATCTTGAATTTAAATAAAACCAAGGTGAAAGGGACAACATAAAACAACTACACTTGACTACGACCCGACTACACACCATGACCAGGGGGATGACTTGGCATGGAAAACCTAGCTACTATCTCCCAATAGATTACCATTGGTCAATGGACACGCTCAAACATGTGAAACTAGGTGGAGTCGATGTCCTGTACCTACAGTCCTGCAAACAAAATGAGTGTTGAACATGCATATAACATAGTAGACACACCGTGAAGGGGAAATCGCGGAATCCTAGGCGCTCGCATGCGAGTGATGTAATCATGTTCCCTTCACCAATACAATATTACTAACTGACGAATCTAACATCAATAATATACCCAAAAGCATAAATCATCATTACTTTCAAATATCTGCTAAACTAATCCAAAGCATGCCTTAATGATAATGTCTAAATAAAATACCATCACATCAAAACAGAACATTCACATTGCTTAACAGTCAGTGATCAAATAGCAATCAAACACCTTAATTCAAGTGTTAACAGAAACAAGGTATAACATAGAAAAACATTGTCTGATCAACAGAGCACAAAATGGAGGGGTGTTACATTTTACATAAGGTTGACCAAACAGGTTGACCTTGACAATTTTAACCACCATAATTTAATTTACAATAAAAAATATTATAAGTCAGCCTCATAAGGGGCATTTTATAATTAAATAAAATCCTGGCACATAAATCTAGACAAAACCGACTTGTAGCCTTAACAATCTTGATGAGGTATGCACATTGTTCAAGGATGCTTGATTGGATTGTCCTCATTTTTCTTATCTTCTTCATTTCTAGAAATTTATTTGACCTTGGAAAGCACACTATCAAGGTCGACCTATCGTGGAGTTGGTATCAATTGTATATTCTTAATTTAATTGTATTTAATTCTTCTTCGTACTTAGCCAAGTTCTTTTCCCAATCACACTAAAGTCCTTGATACTTATCTAAACAAGAAATATAGATGGATGCATCCTCAAGCCGATCCTTTGTCACAGGTCCATTGTCAACTACAACATACACCTCATGCCACCACCTTTGTAGCTAGAAATGAAATACAACTATTAAATATCTCCTTCAATCTATTATGAACCTTAGATATTTTCTTGAGAGCCTGCATCTTAAGTTCATTTCTAAAGTTAAAGGCCTCTATCCATTCCATGGGCTTGTTTGTATTATCAACTCTGAGCATACCATCCTTAAGTAATAGATCCAAAGGGATTTCAAATACTTTCTTTACTTCAACAACGATAGTATTATCTAATGTTTAGCATTCAGTGTTGAATTGAGCTATGTCCTCAAGGAGAGATGATTTCTTTTCATGTGTATGCATGACCTTCTCAACCATTGTATTCCCTCTTTGAATCACACTATTCAACCATTGATGTGTGACCTTTGCAGAAGATCTCATCCTTTCAATTTCTAACACTACATCCTTGGACAATAACCCCTCTGAGAATTAAGCCCCTTGACTAGTCTATGCTTGCAACGGTTAGACCAAATGTTGAACATATTTTTGCACATCTTTCAACTGTTGAAGTAGCCTCTCCTTCTCCTTGGTATCATTGTATAATCTTGTAAGAATCATTTGTACAAACTCTTGAAGATTTTCCTTTTCTTGCTCTTTTGTGGTGGGGACTAGATTAATAGTTTCCACCTTATAATCTAATAATTTGACCTCATGTTTGTACTTTCCATCCATAGGGGTAGCAATATGGATAACCTTGTTGTTGGATTCATCTCTTGTTAATTTAGAAACCACCCTAGCTCTCTTTCTTTCCTTGGGCTGAACCCAACTTGCTAGAAATATGTTCCAATCAAGAGGCTCCTCCTCTACAATGATCAGCTTCTATTTTAGTCTCTTTTATAACCAATTAGGAGTAGTTTATTGTTCTATTTTTGTATTATCCTAAGAAACATTATGTTCTTATTGATCCTTAGAAGGGTTGTCTTCAATATCTTTTTATTTTTTTTCAATTTCATCTTTTTTTTTTTGTTCTTCACATATATCCTTTGTATTTGACACATTTACATGCTCCTTCACTGGAGATTGGGAGGGTACTTCCTCTATTACTTTTGATTCTACTTCTTTGCTTTGTACCTCTAAAATAGTCTCTTTCAATTGCCTCGTAAAAGCATTCAATTATCCACTCTTAGGTGTGGGGACATCTTCATACTCCTCTTCTTCTTTAGGGATTTTAGAGACATTCTCTTCTTCATTAATCACTTCATCCTCCACTAGAGTATTTTTAATAGAAGAGGTATGAGGAGGAATATTTCCTATAACTGTTCTCTTTGCTTATTCTAGAGCTATATCAGTAGGTGCCTCTTCAACATTATCTTCATGCTCATCAACTACATTCTTCACATTTTCTGCAGGACTTGGGTTTTCTACTTTGGAGAACCTCTTCTTACATACACTTGTGGCTTTTCCCTTGAGCTCTCCACATCAAGAACCTTGACATGAGTAGTTTCCTTTTCACTAACTTTAACCTTTTTAGACTTTTCCATCTTTTGACCCTCAGTAGCAAGTCTTCTCTTCTTGGAAGGTTGTGCTTCTTTAGTTCCTACTTCAACAATTTATTTTGATGGATTTCTTACTTTGGCAATAGGATGTCTCTTAGGTTCTCTTCTTTTGGCTTGACTCCTAGTCCTCCTTTTGACTATAAAGCGAGCTTGTTCTGTATCTTCCTCTTCATGAAGTTTAGCAATATCATTATGAGTATTTTTTGTTTCTTCTTCTGAATGGGATTCTAGATCCCCCATCATGTCATTAATGTATATAGCGCTGGTTACCTCTAATTCCAAAATCATATACTTCACTAAAAATTTGGAATATTTCAATACAGGAGCATTGAGTTGATTCAAATAAACTATCTCCTATTCTGACCAATTCACAATAGGAAGTGGCTTGTCTTTATATTTCTCATAATCATGATATTACACAAGTTCCTCTTCATCATCTACCTAGTCAGGAATATTGGCCATTTTATGGAGTCTGATAAATCTCAAGGACAATCTTGAGCATTTTATTCTTATCACTTTTATTTCATCTCTACAGTTAGCCCAATAGTCCACAATATGATCTATATGCTTGAACTCTCTATTGGCCATCTTTTGTGCAATACTATAGGGATCAAATTTCCCCTATTTGTATGAGATTATAAATGGAAATGAACCATCTATCTTTTAGAATGGTGAGCTCTTTGTATAGAAGGACAAGCCTCCAAACTTTCATTCCTCAAGGGAAATTCACCTCCAAAGCCTGCTTTATGCATATTTTTTAGGACAGTATCAAATCCAACCAATTACCTTGTGACTTCCAACAATATGAGTTTTTCAGTGGGATACTTGGGAAGTCTAAAAGGCACTTGAGGTGACCCATGTACTCTAATGTAGGAGAACTTTGGAAATTGGATAAACCAATAGCCATACTTTTTGATTAAATACATAGCCTCTGCCAAGATTCTGACATGGAGGGAATCTTGTAGCATTCTTGTAATTTACATGAGGAAAGCATCATTAACCCTCCTATAATTGGAAGTATTGTATACATCAAAAAAATTGTCCTTACCAAGGACTCCCTTGCAACTCAAACCTTTGTACTTATTCTTACTAGCAAGCAAGTACACCAAATATGAAGTCATAGTGAATTTCTTGGTGTCTTGTACACTTCTCAATTGCATGTCCAAATTATCACTAATGATGCCATCCTAATGATAGTGCACTCATTTAAAAATTTCTAAAATGACATAAAACATCCATTCTTTGAACATGAATGCCCCATCTAATCCCATTACTCTACCCAAAAGAGTAATCATGTCACTGTATTCCTACTTAAAGTTAGCTTTATATAATTTCTTGGACAATTTGGAGTGATGTGAAGTTTTGGATTTTCAATCCAAGAGCTATTCATGATTTCTAAAGCCCTAGAAGGATCTTTCTCATACAATTATTCAGCCTCTTTCACATTTATCTTTACTAGCTTCTGATGTGAACCAATGTTGAATGTCCTAGCTATGAACTCCTTAATTAGTTTTTCCATTATTCTTCATTGAGGGCCAAAAATTACCCTCTTATTTGATTCATAGTGCTTGGCACATTCCATAACAAACTCAGGGAACTGTACTAAAGGTGGGAACCTAGTAGCTTGAGCCAACCCTGTGTGAGTAATGATCTTGGCTAGAGGGGTTTGTGCATCACCAAACATCCTTTGTTTGAAATCATCATAGTCTGCATGACACATGTTGGTTTCATAAACCTTGCTCCATGTCAAAATGATCTTTGACCCTGGCCTTGTACCTTTGAAATCATACTTCATTTTCTCTGATCTAGTAAGAGGTCCTTCTTTGACTAGCCTAGTGGGCTTTGCTTTAGAATCTTCTTGCTTGCTAGATTCACCCTACATCCGATAAAAGACCATAATTACCATGATGTCAAGTAAAAATGATCATCATAACCTAGTTGCACCATTTAATTTATCATCAAAATACATATGCAATATGAAAATAATATCTAATCATCACCAAGATCATTAAAATTGAGTTATATCCTCAAAAGTCCAACATTAAACAAATCTTAGGTTTTTCACCCCTTTGCAGATTTTGGTCATGGAGGGATTTTGGGGAATCCACCCTTGAGTAGATTTTGTGAAGGTATGAAAGCTCAGGGAAATCCATCATAAATGGATTTTAGCGAATCAAGGGAACTTAGCCAAAACTTAGACATAAAGACTCTTAATACCATAGAACCTATCTTACATCCATCCCAAGGTTCAACTCAAAGATAAATCATGCTCTTCATAGTTTTAGGAATTTCAAGGTGCCATGGATTCAAGGATATAAAGGATTGAAGGATTTTCATGAATAGATTGAGGCTCAGGGAATCCATTCCCATGCAAATTCCATGAAAGACAGGACTCTTGGGTTTTTCCATCGGAGATGGATTTTGGAAAAGTTTTCACTCATTGCATATTTCCAATTGTCATGAATTGTGCAATCTTACCAACTTAAAGTTTTGATTTGAATTTAATATTTCTTTGCTCATGACTTGGAATTACAACTTGAATGCTCGTTATGTAACTAAAATGCAAAATAAATTCTAACACCAAGTTTATCATGAATAATCGAATTCCCTGAATATGAACTAGGGTTAATTGGTGACTAGGGTTATATCATTTCAATCCTCATGCTCGAAGCATTGCAAGAGATTGATCATTTAAGCACAAATGCATATCGTACATTTGGTAAAACACACTTTAAATTTGAAACCCTAGCTTTATCATGGATGCCCTAATTCCTAGTTAATGCAAACTCAAAGAACTCTAGTCTTTAAAATGATGCCCTAATTTACTTTGAGTTTGAAATGAAGATCAAAGCAACTAAAATGAGCTTGAGAGTAGAATAAAACATTGATCATTCAAAGAAATCCACTACCAATGACATTAAATGTAGGTAAGGAAGCAAACTCAAATCAAATAGTGATAAAAAAAAGAAATCGTCAATGAAAGCACAGCATTAAATAATCAAAAGGAATCATGAAGCTCCATTGAAATCATTGAGAAGTTTTGAAACAATTTAGAAACCTACCCTTTTAAGCTCAGAAGACTGAAGATATTAATGCCCAATTCTTTGAAACACCCTAGCTAGAAAATCCAATATGCAAATCACTGATCCACAAAATGCAAGAGAGACCAAGCACTCCACAAATGCAACAATCAATGAATAATGTAACTGAAATGCAAAAGACCATTTAAATTGTGCCCAAAATGGAATTAATGACCAAATACTTCAATCGTTAGAGTCATAAACGCATTGACATGAACATTTATCAAACTTTGAGGATTCGAGCCTATGACGGATTTGGGGAAATCCGACACCCATGGATTTTCATGGAAGACAAATGTCTTGCAGAATCCGTCAAGAGGAAGATTTAGCAAAAATTTAGTCCCTCAGGAAAATTCAGCTAAGATGAATTTTTGTGACCAATTTTCCTAGGACATTTTTCCACAAAACTTTCCAATACTTGTACAATTAGATTCCTTAGTATAATTTTCATGAAACCTCTAGGTTCAAGGTATCATCAAAGATTGAAATTTTGTAAAGTAGATCACCTGAAGTGTAGATAAAGCCTTAAAAATCAACCAAGTGAAGTGAATCAAAACAAACAACCCATCCCTTAAGGGGAAAAGGGGGGAAACCTAAAGAAAAAGTAGGAAAATAAAGCAAAGAAAAGATGCTCCCCACCTCTAGTGGGGCATGTGTGCAAAAGTGCACAAAAATATAAACAAGAAACTACTATTAAAATTTGAGAATGAATTGGGTGGATAGGGGAATGGGTGCCCTAGACATGAGTTTCTCCTTTTTTGAGATTTAGAAACTTTAAAAGGTAGGTTATAATCTACTTTATGTTTCCTATGACTGGATCTTGACAAAACTTTTGATTTCTTTTTACACACATGAAAGGAGGGGGAAATGTTGTGTTCTATCAAGTCCTACCTAATTCAAACCTTATTTTAGTATTTCTACCTCCATGTAGAGTAAATGATGATCAAGAGGAAATTCCCTAGGTTGGGAAAAAGAAAAAATAGTAGTTGATTGAAATGACAAATGATAAATGGATAATATTATATTAGGCATGAAACCCTTGCTATAGTGATGTTCACCCCATAATTTTCCACAAAATTTTATTGATGGATGATTAGATTACTTGATATAACTGTAAGAGGTTATTCCATAAAAAATAATAGATTGTTGAAGCTAGCGTGGAGAAGATAATTCATACATCCTCATAGAATGGCATGATTGATCATAATATCTCCTGGTTCATAATTGATTCCTTCTTTCTAATGTCTTGCAAGAATGATCTTGATTGATGAAAGCATTGTAATAATGTTGCTAATTCTATCCTTGAATTGCCTTGATTTCTTTTAGGACACACCATTTCTCTAAACATTTAGCTAGGATCTCAAA
This sequence comes from Sequoia sempervirens, assembly GCA_007258455.2. NCBI lineage: Eukaryota > Viridiplantae > Streptophyta > Pinopsida > Cupressales > Cupressaceae > Sequoia > Sequoia sempervirens. The sequence continues at coordinate 28,790,024 of VDFB02322083.1, read as the reverse complement.
TGGTGAAAAATAACTTGTATTTATATGCATTTCTTTATTTCCCACAAAATTAATTATCAAAAGATGAAAAATAAAATTATATTTTTAAATGTTAAAATGCTAGCAGGGTGTGTGCAAGAAGTTGAGTCCACTTTTTGGCCAAAAAGTGGAAGTGTTTTTCCTGATTTTCAGAATTTGACACATTTGACCTTTGATTTGAAGCACTTAGAGATGGAATCTTTGAAAAAGTCACTAATCATAAAATGTAGTGCTCAGCGTCTAGTTTCCAAATATGTAATTTATTTCAATACCCAAATTGTACAAATTGAGTTTAAATAGGCATTTCTAAAAACCACTGTTTAAAAGTCACTTTTTTTACCATACCATGCATGTGTACGACATCCATATTTTGACTTAAATTATCATGTTTTTCTAAATCCTTTTGGGAGAAGATTTGTGACTCACTAAAGCTTGTTCTTGATATTTTTTTTGTAATTTTTTATTGAATTTTTTTTTTTTGTTAATTTTTTATTAGGCAGATTTTTCATTTTGAAAAATCGTCATGTACGACATGCATAAGATGACCTAAACTTACCATTTTTGTTTTTTTTTTTTTAAATTGAAAAGAATTGTCTAATTTTTTTCTCGTGCAATCCATTTGTCAAAATGTTATGTTGATCAAAAGTTATTAAAATAGTAAAAAACCCTAATATTTAAAGTTTATGGACCAATTTTAGTAGAAATTAATTGAAAAATAGAAAAATTAATCCAATTGTAAAACAAATTACATATTTAGAATCTGCATTGTCTCATCTAAAATAGGTTTTAATTTTGTCAAAAAATTATGCAAAAAAGTCATCAGCCATATGTCCAAAGCCGATATTTTTCTGACATTGTTAGGACCTTCAACTTGTAGGTCAAACTAGGTTGAAGGCATAGGTTCAAATTCCAATTCTTTTCCCGAACCAAAATACTAGGAAAAAACCCAACCACAAAGCTAATAGAAATTCAAATTTTAAAAAATAGGATCATGCTTTATAAAAAGGATCTTGTTTATTAAAAGTGGGATCTCATTTTATAATCAAGATCTCATTCCCTAATTTATAATATGTGAACCATTGGAAGGGAAATGTGATCTTGTTTTGTAAATGGGATCATGTTTTCCTTCCAACGGCTCCCACATTAAATATCGGGGAACGAGATCTCGATTATAGAACGGGATCCCAATTTTTATAAACGAGATCCAGTTTCTTTTATTTAAATTTACTACCAAAAACTATTGTGAAGTCTGCAACTTCACATGTAAGGCTGAGAGTAGTAAAATTGAACTATTTTTCATGAGCTATTGTATTTACAGGTGGTGAACTTGATTTTTGATTGATTTTTTCAAAGGAGGCATCATCTACACCATTTTTGAAGTGGAATTGTGTTAATTTTGTGCTTGTTTGGAGGAAAAAAAGGTCTTCAACATGCAATATGGATTGAATTTTTCAAGGGAGGCATGAAGAGAACAATTTTTAAAGTGGAATTATGCTAGTTTTCTACTTGTTTTTAGGAACACAAGAGGAAGAATTTTGTCCTAATAGGTATTCAACTTCCAATTTGGATTGAATATTTTGAAGAATTTCACTATTGACATTCATTTGTGCTTGAGAATTTTATAATCATGGGAGATAAAGCTCATAATAAGAGAAGGAAGACATTGACTCCTCAAGAAGTTGAAGCAAAGAGAGAGGAGAGACAAAGAGAGAGAAAGAAGAATGTGAATGAAATCAATGAATGATGGTGGAGCATCCAATTCCACAACTATTGTAGATGAAAAATTTGAGGATACCATGGTTGTAGATGAATCTAATTTGCAAGGAGTCAATTTGGAGAAGAATATGATTATACAAAAAAGTCATACTATGTCTTCAAATCCCTCTTTGAATGCTATGGAGAATGTTTCAATATGCACAAATCCAGGTACATCTTCAAATCCACATGTTAGTGAAATGGTAAATTTGTATGTAAAAGTTTTACAAGATGTTGGACTTAATGATGTTGACATTGATGATATTCGGAGAGATGAAATTTTTGTAGAATTTATTGAAAACAAAAAAGAAAAATCTTTTGTTGCAAATGAAAATCAGAATGATCATTTTCTTGAAAATGTAAACAAAACTTGTATTTTTGTTAAAAATGAAAATGAAAACTGTTTTGTTGATGAAAATGAAGATGAAAATGTAAATGAAAATGAAGATGAAGATGAAAATCTAGAATGTGATGTTGAATTTAATGAAAATACTTTTTTTAAAATTGGAAGTGGTGTTTTTGATAATCTTCCTGGTCAAATTTCTTGGAGGAAAATAAGAACACATGCAAATAGAATATACACCAAATTCTTTTATCATAAAAAATTTCCATTTCAATGTCAACTAATTATGCAATTGATGAGAATGCAAAAAATGAGGAAAGTAATGAAAAGGTTAGGATTTTATGTTAAACAAAAAAGAAAAGATCAATCATTAAAACATGTTATGTCTACTATTGCTAGTGCCATTCAATCTATTGGTAAAAATAGTCAATCTAATGATAAAAACGTAGCAAGAGGAGCTATAAAAACTGCTATAGTTAATAAAGAGAATTTGAATAAAAGAATGGTAAGAAATATTAGTGAATTTTTAAAAATACATCATAAAACATTGCTAAGAGAGGAAAAAAGAAGATAAAGTATAGAAAATGATCCTATCAATCAATGTTGGAGTTTTAGTGGATGACTATTGAGGACTGATATGAAATTGAATGTTGAAATTAAATCTTTGATTGAAAAATATTGGCATGATAGTAGTAGGGTTTCATCTAATGCTAGAGATGTTTTAAAATTAAGGGTGGGGTCCAAAGTTCACGATCCTCACCCAAAACACCTATTAGATACAACAAAAACTAAATTTTATAGAAAATTTTGTAGCGATTCAGTGTTACCTAGTAATATTAAAATAAGTCAAAGGTCTTTTGAAAAATGTAAACCCTAGTATGTAAAAATTAATAAGCAACAGATATCTTGTTGTTGTAAAATACATGTTCAATTTCATTATTTTTATGATGTTTTTCGATATATATGTTGTTCCTAGCATACTAACATGATTATACAGGAGTGTGGTATTGATATGCCACCTAAAGCAATAAGAGAGTTTATTTTAGGTCTGTTTTGTGAAAAATATAATGATAAATTATTTTATTTAAGTTCTTGTATTTCTGGACAATGCATTAACTGTGGAAATCTTTCATTTTTAAGAATTTGTTTGCATGAAAGTGTTGATCATGATTTTGGACAACAATTAGTAGATGTTAAAAGATTTAAGAATGTTCACTATTCTTTAAAAGATGGAAAAATAGGAAAGCATTGTGATTTAGTTACAAAAAGTTAGTGTGCATGCATTCATGAGTGAATTTAAGAATAAAATTGTACCAAAATATGTCATGCACTCTGAACATGCTCGATGGCTTGATGGCCAATTTTGCGCATGTAGAAACACATTTCCAATTGGTACTATACTTTCAGTGGTTGATTTTGCAGAGAATTATACTCTTGCTCCGTAAGAGGAAATTCAATCTCAATATTATAATTCAGTGCAAGTAGCTATGTTTGTCCATATTGTTTATAGAAATGTAGATGATAGCACTAAGGATGATAGAAATTTTTTGAGGGAGTATCATTTTTATTTGAGTGACAATCAGTTACACTCGTCAGAGTTTGTTCAATATTGTTTCAATATATTTTATAGAAATTTAAGAGAAAGAGGAATCTAGATGAAAGAACACCTCATATGGTCAGATAATTGTATGAGGCAATTCAAGAATGCTCGAATGTTCTATTGGTTAAGTAGGGTTCACAAGGAACTTAATGTCCAGCATATATGGAGTTTTTTTGAAGCTAGGAATGGTAAAGGAGAACATGATGGAGTTGGTGCATGTGTCAAAAGAATTCTTGCTAGAGAAAAATTAAATTTGAGGATTTGGTAAAATTTAAAGATGCACGTGAGATTGTGGATTGGTGTAATAGAATATTATCTGCACCTGGTTCGAGTGATTACTATATAGTTCATTGATTATTTTGGTTTGTGGAAAAAGAGAACATTGTACCTAGAGTTGATTGTGAGACAATCAGTGGATCTACTAAATGGCATTCATTTAGGAGTGTGACAACAAGCACATGGACTATTTGGACTAGGGAGCTTGCATGTTTTTTCCAGTTTTGTATCTCAAGAGATTGGGAAGCATGTGAAAATACAAAATGGGTTGAATAGTGGGAGCAAAGATCATTGACACCTGCAGAAGAACATGATCAATATGAAAGAACTATTGAAGAAAATGATCAAGTTTTTGCATATGAAGATTATGACCGTGTTTCAGACCTTGTACAAGAAGGTAATTTTAATTCAATTTATTTCATTTTATTTCACTTTATTAAGTTATTTTTTAATACTAAATTATTTATATGGATATGCACAAGTTATTAAATTGAATTTTGTTGGCAAGACATGTGTATGTTGTTATTGCACCTGAGGGGAATGAAGAGCAAACAAAATATTGGTTGGCTCATTGTGTGGAAACTAAACATCATTTAATAGCACATCGAGAAGATGATGATGGATTTCATTATCCAACAGGTACGGTGATCCGCTTAAGACACCCCCTTAAGCAAATTTTGATAACAAGTTTTTGATCCCCTTAAGCAATTTTTAAGAACAAGTCTTTGATCCCCTTGATAAAATTTTGAGAACTTATTTGATGATGGTTTTCATGTTTTCCAATAGGATCGGTGGTGGTTGTTGGCACTTGGCTATGAAAATACCTGAGAAGAAGGAATGGTCTACCTGGATTCAAAGACTATGAAACACAAAAGATTATACATTATTCACATTTGGTGATGGCAACAAATATAAAAATAGAGCGGTATCAAGGAAGACCTTCAAAAAAAGTGTTATGGTGAATTTCTATGGAAGATCATGAGGCAATCATAGATGCATTGCAAAAAAGAGAGGATGTAGATGGTACAATGGAATAAGTAAATACAAGTAAATATAGTTTTAGTTTTATTTTTTCCTTTTAAATACATTAAATAGATTTTTTCGATATTGGTCAAGTGTATTATTAGTTGAAATTGATTTAAATTGTCATTTTATACATCCTTAAGGCATAATCACAAAAAGGATCTAGTCCATGCAGATTCAACCTAGACAACATGGAATACTTGGTAAAAATAGGTAATTATTAAATTATATTTAAATACATGTTTTGATTACATATTGATATTTCTTGTACATTAATAGTTAAAATTGATTTATTGTCATTTTTTGTATCCTTAAGCCATCATTGCATTGATCTCATACTTTAAAACAAAAAGGAGAGGATTCCTGGATTCAACCTACAAACATGTGTGGAATACTTTTAAATGAAGGTACTTGAGTTGCGTACATATAGATAGTTTTATATAAATTAAAATATGTATGTTTTGATGATTTCATTGATATTGCTTGTATCTTTTTGATATCAGGTGGTGTGAAGACCTACTACATTCTAGGCACGAGTTTGAGATGTTCTTGAGATGGCATATCGAAATTTTGTAAACATTTTTTTGAGATGACATATATGTACATACATACAAAATTAAACATACTCTATGTACTTCTATGTATCAAATCAATATTCTATATATTTTGTTTGTTAAATGTGTATGTTTTCCTACTTTGAAACTTTATGTCTAATTGTATAATCACTAAAAATTATGCATACATTATTGTCAAATCAATTATATCCTTAAGACGTTGTATTATGACCCCTTAATACATCCCCTTAAGAAATTCTATTATGACCCCTTAAGACATCCCCTTAAGACCCCTTAAGACATCCCCTTTAGACATTGTATTATAACCCCTTTAGACATCCCCTTAGGACATATTATGACCCCTTAATACACCCCCTTAAGAAAATCTATTATGACCCCTTAAGACATCCCCTTAAGATCCCTTAAGACATCCCCTTAAGAAATTCTATTATGACCCCTTAATACATCCCCTTAAGACCCCTTAAGACATCCCCTTTAGACATTGTATTATGATCCCTTAATACATCCCCTTAAAACATTCTATTATGAACCCTTAAGACCCCTTAAGACATCCCCTTTAGATGTTGTATTATGACCCCTTAAGACATCCCCTTAAGACATTCTATTATGACCCCTTTAGACATACCCTTAAGACCCCTTAAGACATCCCCTTAAGACATATTATGACCCCTTCAGACATCCCCTTAAAACGTTGTGTTATGATGACTCACCCTAAAACTTATAATACTTGTTAATATCACTTAATATTTATACTCAATTATACTCTTCTTTGATCCCCTTAAGACGTCATATTACAAATTCTCAAGACAACCTATAATTAGTGTTGGATGCTATTATTTTCTTTGATTTTTTATAGATTAGTATTCAATGCCATTATTTATTTTGATAGCTTATAGATTAGTATTCAATGCCATTATTTGTTTTGACAGCTTATAAATTAGTATTGGATACCATTATTTGTTTTGATAGCTTATAAATTAGTATGGGATGTCATTATTTGTTTTGATAGCTTATAAATTAGTGTTAGATGTTATTATTTATGGAATTTATTAATGCTTTTATTCTCTAATCTTCTATGGTATTGTTTATTTCTTAAAATTTTATCCTTTCTAGTATATAAACAGATTGCTTTTGTTTGTAAATTATGATTTATTGACTAATTCTTGATTGATATGAATTGAATAAGTTCATTGAGTAATTATCGCTAATTATTGAATGTACATATCATGTATATCATATATGAGATCACTAAATTTGTAAAGTATAAATATTAAAATGTCCTATATTAATATCATGTATGAGATCACTAAATTTCACATTAATGACCTATATTAATGTCTTGACTATGAACATAAAATGCATAAATGTACATGTGTAAATTAAAATTTCAAACAATAATAAAGTCCATAATTTATGTAACATATTAAGTGCATGAAACCAATATATTAAGTGCATAAAATAAAGTCCAACTAAGTACTTGAGCCATGAAATATAAATTCCAACAAAGTACATGAGAAACCAGAAATATAGTTCATGAAATAAACAAATATAACACATAAAATCACATGTTTCTAGGTCATGTACTGTCTCTATAATCAAGATAGCTCTTCACACCATGCAGACTATGTGGATGACTTGAAGCACTATGTACAAGAGAAAGATGAAATTAGATGTAAGACAATGAACAATGATTTAATGACAATTTAATTTATAATCCATCATAAAATTAAATTACCATCATATCTATGTTTGGATGCTCTGCTGCACCTAAAGCAACCTCTAAATTCTCTAAATCAATCTACATAAACAAGACAAAGAAATTTGAAATTAGATGTACAACTCTACAATTAATTTTTTTTAATTCAATTTAATTTATAATTTATCATATTTTAATTGTATCGTATTCTAAGGTTGTGCAATAGGCTCTTCTCCAAGACCTGTCTATACATGCTCAACTACAAGAAGTGTCTCATGCTATAAAATAAAAAGAATATGTAAAAAATATCATATTATGTATATATTCAATTTAAAATTTAAAATTTAAGTTATATTTAGAATATGTAATTTATAATTGACTTTAAATATAATAAAAAATTTAAATTACCATTTGATCTGGAGCCTACTTTGCATGTCCTCCTGGTGATGTAACTATGTCTAGGTCAGGGCTGAAAGTTGCACTAACAAAGTCCTACAAGATCAAAATTAAAACATGTACAATTGAATTAGGTTAATATATATATATATATATATATTCAAGTTTACACATTTTGTGTAGAAATTTTTATAAACAACCTAGAAATAAGTGGCCTCATGAGTAGCTACAACATCAATTTTTTTTCGATGCCCATTCTCATTGTGGTATCAACCTAGACATACATGTACATAGACATTTAATTCTTATAATATTTACAAGTGTACATGCATGTATTTCATATATCTAGTGAATTCAAAATTCATAAAATTGTAACTATACTAATGTAAACTTTAAACAAATTTACAATATGAATGTACCTACCCTTCATCAATGACACCTGATAGTGGAGGAGTGGTTGACAATCCCTTAGGAGGAATCGACGTGGATGCCGATTGAATTTCCTAAACCAACATAAATATTTCAAACATATATGTAATTCAATTATAAATTTAAAACTCAAGTTAAATTTATGATTTCATATATAATTTTAAAAATTGAAATCAAAATACCCCATAAGGGTTGTCGAGTACAACCGGTGTCGATATATGTACTCATGGAACAGATGATTGCCCCATCGTTAGTGTCATCCGTACACCAAAAAATTTGATTGTTAAAATGTATTCCAAACTTTTCTTTTATATATACATCCATCAAAATTATTATAAAATGAACGTACATAGATGCATATTTATACCTGTGTTGCAGTGTCCTCAGGGTGATGGTCTACTATAAGAAACTCTACAAATGAACTGATGCAACCAAATGAACCACCAGAATCTCCTCGTCCACCTGAACTAGGTGTGGCCTGATCAGGTCCATAACATACTTGATGAAAACTAGTACATATATGGGGGACAAGCCTCGACACTCCTGGAGTGGTACTCAAACCAGCTCCATAAAAGAATCCTCCATCATCATCGTCTCTATGCTCCCCACATGCTATCGTAGAAGCATGTTGATCAAGGTCTCCTACGAGTGTACTAAGGGAACCTAATGTTGAGACCAAAGCTCGATGATGTATAGGTGCAGGAATGGGAGGACCAAGAGCAACAACAAGGGGTTGTGCATGGACGTGGCATTGGGGATCAACCCTTGCCTCCAACCTTTGTTGTGGCATGTCACCACTAACACCCTAAAATGATCTAAAATCAAAATAATTGGGATTTTTCCCCAGACCAAACTCTACATACAATTTTATCAAAAAATACAATGGGCACTCCCAATTAACATGTGGGGGACTATCAAAAACCATATATCATCAATCCCAAAAATGTGCACTCATCTGTGGATGTATGCACCACCTCATGGATATTCTAGATTTTTTGGGTGGAATGGGTTGTTGAGTAACGGGGTCGAGAAAGTAGGGGGCTAGATGGGCTTTCGTTATTTTAAGGTCTAATATTTGTTTGTAAGAGAGACCATCGGAATAAAATTGTCTCATCTTTTCTCTCTCTCATTGATGCCTATCAAGATCAGAATCAATCACCTGATGGCATCAACAACGTTTTGCATCGCATATGCAAAATGTCTCACATGTGGTGGAATCAATGCTTGACTCTGCATAGCATTGATTTTATTTTGTAAGGATGCAACTTGATCATTTATACATGCTCGTAAGTGAGCCTCATCAGATGCGATAGGTGCTAGATGTGGCATATTAGGTGGAGGGGGAGGTGGAGGTGGAGGGGGAGGGGGAGGTGGAGAGGGAGGGGAAGGTGGATGTGTTTGTGGATGAGGTGGTGGATTGATGATATCATCAATGTTAAAATCATCCATGATATGAGATATAAATGTGCACCTGCATTAAATCATACAAAATAGGATGTGCATACATATATTAAGATCATATATTTAATTGAAATGCACATATATATACATTGATTGAACTTGAGCATGTCCATACAAAAGTCAAAATTTAACATGTACATACATTTAAAATAAAAAAATATGATGCATAATTTGCATGCGTACAGATCATTAAACTAAACTATGTACATACATACAAATTTCAAAATTTAAGAACTATATGCAAATTTATAATGCATGCACGTACATACTAAACAATAAACTTGAAAATTTCACAAAAGCTCATTTTATGTCTAACACACACACACACACACACACACACACACAGACACACATATTACAATTTTTCAGCAGGAGAAATCATGATCTAGATAGTCATAAAATATATACCATTATATATTGTTCATTATAAGTTCATAAATTCCACCAAGTTCATAATCCATGTCACTAAAAATATCCATCTAGAACCAAAATCATAAATTCATGTCACTAAAAATATCCATCCAACCAAATTTATAAATTCATCACACAAAATATCCATCGTTCACCAAATTCATAAATTCATAACTATTTAAGATCATTGTCTTAATTTACAAACTATTGTGGCTCTCTACTGCATCTCTTCATTTCTTTGTGTTTTCCTTTTCAGAATCAGAAGTTGTCCTCTCCTCTAGCCATTGTCGACGCTCATCTAAGATCCCATCCATAGCCCTGATAGCATCGACAAGGGTTTGCATCCTAGATTCAAACATCCTCATAGGAGGTGCAACACATTCTTCATTTTGAATAATGTTTCTTTGATCTTGGATGGTTCTAAAATTGGCATTGATTTGTGCTTTCAAACAAGCATGTTCATTGATTTCAGGTGGTGGAGGTGGGGGATTACGAGGTGGAGTGGGTCAAGGTGGAGGTGAAGGTGGTGGAGATGGATGGTGTGGAGGTGGATTGCGAATATTATTGAATGGATCCATGTGATCTTTAGGGTATGAGTGAACCTACATTAGATTTGTAATTTCAAGATGTAAGATACATGTTTAGGAAATACCTTTAAACCATTCAATATAAATGGCCTTAAATAATTGAGTACAAAAGATAAATATGTAAGCCTCATTTATGTCTAAGGCACATGTTACTTGAATGAAAATACAATTAACTATTAATATTATACAATCTTGCATGATCTTATTATTGTTAAATTTGGTTGCCTTGGGCAACTTTGAACACCAAAATTTAAGAAATTATTTGATCCCCTTAAGAAATGTCATATTGGGACCCCTTAAGAAATCAAATTATGATTTAGGGTGATAGGATGGCTTAAGGGGATCTACGTCTAGTGAGTTCCTAGGAGAAAATGACATGTCTCAAGTGAATAAAATTTGAAGTTTCCCAAGGAAACCAAATTTCATTAAGAGCCTTTAAAGAAAAAATGATGGCTTTAGGGTTTAGGGTTTAGACTTTAGAGTTTAGGGTTTAGGGTAATAGGATAGCTTAAGGGGATCTACATGTAGTAATATCCTAGGAAAAAATTACATGGCATAAGGGAATGAAATTTGGTGGAGTTTCCTAAGGAAACCAAATTTCATCAAGAGCCTAAGAAAAAATTATGGCTTTAGGGTTTATGGTTTAGAGTTTAGAGTTTAGGGTTTAGGGTAATAGGATAACTTAAGGGGATCTATTTAGTAATATCCTATGACAAAATTACATGGCATAAGGGAATGAAATTTGGTGGATTTTCCTAAGGCAACCAAATTTCACTTTAAGGTCAGGTAGGACAAAATGAATGGTTTAGTGTTTAGGGTTTAGATTTTAGAGTTCAAGGTTTAGGGTTTATAGAACTTAGGGTTTTGGAATATAATGTCAAACTTGCAAGTTAGTGAAGAACATTTTCTTGTGGAATAGTTTATTGAGATCTACTCTTGTTTCAACTGACCAACCTAGATCATGAAATCTCATTCATATTATAATCTTGCACAATCTTATTATTGTTAAATTTGGTTGTCTTGGGAAACTTCACCAAATTTTAAGAACTTCTTTGATCTCCTTAAGAAATTTCATATTGGGACCCCTTAAGAAATCGATTTACTATTTAGGGTGATAGGATGGCTTAAGGGGATCTAGATGTCTAGTGAGGTCCAAATTTAGTCATACTGTGACCTCACTGGTTCATAGCTCTAGGTCAAAAGTGTTTACCCCTCTAATAAAAAAAGTATCATGTTAAAAATGAATCAATCTATACATATCACAAAAATAGCATGCATCTATCAAAACAAGTAAAAATTTCCTCCTACATTAGATGATATCAAAATAAATATGAAATATTTTAATAATTATACTTGTAATCACTTATTAATAAGTTATATCATACATAATTTTAATCACATAATAAAGAAATAAATATACATATGTAGAAGATACAAAAATAAAAAGAGGCTACTCACATGGATCTTGATCCTTCTAGGAAGTTCCTAGATTGGTGTATTTCATGTAGGACTCTATGTAGGTGTTGGGACCTTCACCTCTCTCCTTGTATATTTCCAACAATCCCACTCACTCCCTTTATAGAATTATTTCCTTTGTTATTAGAGTTCTTTTAATCTTTTAAATTGACCTCTTATTTATAGGAGCATAATATGAATCCTCCTCCTCTCTCTATTGTAATAATAGCCTAGTTCCTCCAACCTATCATCATGTACCTCCTCCCTTTCCCATGTAATAGGTGTACCTTAGGTGTTAAATGGTTCCATCTTGGTCTCCTTATTGATGCATTTCTATCCTTCCACATAAATCTATATAGTATTAAAATATAGGTAATTTTATGGTTATTGAATCTCCCTTAATTGCTAAAGAATCCATTATGCTTGAGGATGGGTGGATTATTATCTAGGATCACAACTTAAAAATCCTATAGAGGTCATGGTATGTGTTTCTTAATAAATATATTCCCATACAAACCTCTTTCCATGTATTATCAACTCTCCTATATAATAGACACCTTACTATTTAAATTTCATTTGATATATACCCAAGTGTTTCCAATTGGAATTGCTATAATTATACTTTTATGGTATTCTAGATATTCATAATAGTTTTCATAAATCTACCAAATAGACCCATTCTTGACATTGAACCTACATAGTTTTAGGTATGTCCAATGAAAGAAACTTTACCCATAGCACTCTCACTCGTTATCCCCTATCTTGTGGATATAATAGAATAAATTTTTCTTCCAATGATTTAGATCCCTATTGATCATGTCTAAGTGTCATAGAGAGTGATCATCCACTCTTCATAAACTTGTAGAAACCAAAAGGTTCTATATTATGTGTTCAAATAAGTGAAAACATTACAAAAGGCTCTACTGGACAGTGACAACATAGGGTTTTTAAAGGAAACCAAATTTCATTTTAAGGTCCTAAGACAAAATTCAAATGCTTTAGTGTTGAGGGTTTAGCTTTTATAGTTCAAGGTTTAGGGTTTAGCAAACTTAGGGTGAAATTTGGGTGGCCCTTGGAATAATTTAGACTTGCAAGTTAGTACCAATTGGAATCAATTGTGTGTGCTTGGATTTACGAATTTGCTAACTAAATTTGCAAACAAACATTGATAAAATTTATGAATTCTAACTATTCTTTAACATATTGTTTTCTAATCTAATTATAATTTAACATTGAAACTAAAGTTTAAAATATCATTTTTTCCATACAATGCAAATAAAATTTAAAACATTTAAGCAATGCAAATGAATTTTTTTGAGCTCGAAATTACCTAATTTTTAAAATCAAAATGATTTGTTAGATTTCAATTTAGGGTTTTAACAAAAAAATTGTTACAATTCAATTTAGGGTTTCAATTTCTAAGAAATTAGGGTTTTTAATGCATTTTTTTCATTTCAGTTCAAACTATGGTTTTCAAATTCTTTTTTGTTTGATTTGAATTTAGGGTTTCAAAAATCTTGATTAGGGTTTCTAAATGATTTTTTAATTTCATTTCAATTTCTAGGGTTTTGAAATACAATTTTTTTTGTTTCATTTCAATTATGGTTTTCAAATACAATTTTTTTTGGTTTAATCGAACAATTTAGGTTTGAAAAGCTAAATTTTGTTTGTAAAACACAATTCAAGGTTCATTTTTTCATTTCTATTAAAAATTATTTAGGTTTCATTGAATTTTTTTATCTATTTTAACAATTACTCATTTCTACTATAAAAGGAAAAAAAATGCTCAAAACATGAAATAAATAAATAAAAAACATGCTAAATTCACTTATTTTATTCACAATTTCAGTAAGAAATGGAAAATGCAAAAAAAGGGGCATGGGAAGGTGCCTATAGCTATTTGTGGAGGTCGTTGTCGCCTGTACTCAAGATCCCATCTGGTACAAAATGAACTCTATTCATTTTTAAAAAAAATAGCATTAGAAAATGGGATCCCAATTTCTACAAAATGGGATCTTGATTTTTATAAATCGGGATCCCGATTTCTACAAAATGGGATCCTAATTTTTATAAATCGTGATCCCATTTCATAGTAATCTAGATGTCATTTCTTGTCCATTTGTTTGGGATCCTTTAGGAAACAAGATCCTGATTTTTAAAAAGTGAGATCCTGTTTTGTATTTAGGCTTGGGATCCCATTTATTAAAATCGGGATCCCATTTTTGCAAAGCCGATTTCAATTTTTTGGCTAAGGAAAAAACTTCCATGTTTTGTGGACTCAACTTTGTGCACTTACCCAACAATAACATGTTTAAATTGGTCCCAAATAGAATGGATAAGGGAACTAGCACCCTATTTCAAACCTATTTTGGGGTTTCTTGTGTCATTAAATAAATATTAAATAATAATTCATAATTTAATTTAGATTTTCCAAATATGATCATAAAATAGGAAATTTAAGACCATAATTGGGTCCAAGCACATAAGGGGGAGCTAAACCAAGTGTGAAATTATCAAAAGTGACAATTTACAATGCTACCCTCATAGAAAGGTTCATTTCCTTAATTGGAGGAACTTACATAATTATCTAGAGAAATATTTAGTATGGGTTAGTAAATTTTACTTGATGTTTTTAAATATTGCTTTTGTGAACAAAACAAAGAAATGGATGTGTTTAACAAATAAAGATATTGATAATCCTAATTTATTTACTATAGAAAGTAGTAGACATATGATTATATCCTTGGCTACATTTAAAAGTTGGATTGTCTAGCAAGATATATATCTAGGATTAGCTAACATTTTTGATCTACAATAGCATCACCTATAATAATGTTGTAATTAATATCAATCTACATAATTTTAAGAAATGAATATTGTAGATTAGTAGTATTTTCAATGTTTCACATGTGAATTTTTAATACTCTCATGATGGATAAATGTTATTGGGGTTAAATGATGATTTGATGGATGGTATTTTCATTAAGAAAAAATTGGATGTTCTTTTTGTTCTTTAGCTATTGTTAAATTTTTCTCATAGGGGGAGATTTTCAAAAAATCCCAAGGACCTCCTCTAGACACAACCTTATTTTTTACATTAAACTCAATAAGCTATGAAAATCCCCTAATAAAACTTCTCTTCAACTAATTAATTTTATTCTTCGACTAGGGAACATTACTATTGTAGGTGGTTTTATGGACATGTGCCTCTATTTTTTAGGAGTTAAAAAAAATGTTGTTGGGCACTAGTAATGTGGTAGTTTGTAACTGTGTGGAGAAGTTTCCAATGGATAAGATGTTAAATCTAGCATAGGACAACTGAGAGGGGGGGTGAATTAGTTGTCAAAAAATTCAAACTTAAAACTTCAATACTTATTAATTCCACAACCACACTATTTTATTATTAAGTAAGAGCATGAAACACAAATAACATAAAGTAAATCAACACAATGAACACCATATTTTTTACGTGGAAAATCCAACGAGGGAAAAACCATAGTGAGGGATAACTCACAAGATAAAGATTATAAAATAAAGGCTCACTGCCAAGGGCTCACTTCCTAGAAGAGGACTCACTGTCCAAGTACAAAGGCTCACTACCTACAAAAATGACTCACTATCCATAGAAAAGGACTCACTGTCCAATAGGGAGGCTCACTACCTACAGATACAAAAGAGAACAAAAAGATCCACCACAACAATTAACACATTCACAAGATTATGGAAAATTTTATCTCATTGTCTACAACACAACACACACACACACACACACACTTCTACTCTTATTATTTGTGGCTCAATTTCGTCACTTTGCGTCACACTATCATAAAATTCTTCACAACTTGACTTGCTTTTATACCATCTTAAACCTTAGAAAATTTCTCCAAGGTTGGCCACAAATGCCTTATTTGATAAATTCAAAATAGGTCGGCAACTTGAAATTCCCACGGTGGAAAGGAATAAGAGTGGACCAATAAAAACATATTTTTCAAGATAAAAATAATATCTCAAAACAACCACATGCTTCCTTAAATTAATTTTATTCTTCAAATGAAGTGTAAACACCAAGTCGGCCAAACCTAATGAAAACACAAATGAACATTGATGCACATGCTTCCCAACAAGAATATGACATAAAAATGCTACGACACGCTTCCTTATGCATGAGAGTACATCTAAGAATCTTCTAGATACATCCATAGAAAAAAAAAGAAAACTTTAATCACTGAAAATCTTTCACCAGTCCAATTGGACTGTATAAACTCACACTGAACTACTAAAACATGACTTATGGATCACCAATATTCAAACCTCTTTGCAAGACCATAGGAAAGAACTTAACAAGACATATTCTAGATCTACAAGATCTAAAACAAAATGAAGAAGTACTGTAGAGCAACAATATTTCTCCCAATCCATAGAAAACCAACTCTACTAGAACAGTTCCCATACTGGGGAACAAAAATTTCACAAACCATCAAACCAAAAGCTAAAAATTGGTAGGTACCACCATGAGATCACCATCATCAAACCTTCAAATCCACACAAGCATAGGATCAACACAGGAGAAATGTGGGAAACATACTGGAGCACATTATGAACATTTCCAACACACTAACTTCTCTTCTTTATTAATTTTCTCAAAAGCACTTGGAAACTCATCAAACCAACACATCTGCTACACCATAGAGATAGCTCCATGTACTCATAACATCTCAGTGACATCTCAGCCATACATGTACAATCTGCAACATACTAAACTATGTTGACATCAATGACAATATTAATAACAACACCACCAAACTTGCTCATACTTGCAACAATCTCCCCCTTTTTCATTGATGGCAACACAAGATGTGAAAAACCATCAAAGACAAAAAAAAATCACAATATCCTAGGAGAACATCTTCTCTTCTTCTACAACTATTTTTCACATGACTTTCTCTCCCCCTTTGACATCAATGGCAAAGATCAACAACACAAATTACTCCCCCTTAGGAGTACACTCATACTGCAACAATGAAAACCATTTCTACTCCCCCTATGGAGTAGACCCATTTATCAGTCCAGTTAAATGAAGAATCTGTGAATTCACCAGACTGATGCACCTTCTTGTGAACCTAGTTTGGAGGGCCAGTGACCCCCAACCTCTCCCTAAGATGCTCGAAAGTATCCTTTAGAAGAGCCTTGGTAAATATGTCTACAATTTGTTCCTTTGTGTTCACATACTCCAATCTGACTTCATTCTCCAACACTTTTTTTTCTTAGAAAATAATACTTGATAGATATGTGTTTTGTTCTTGAATGTATAACTGAGTTCTTTAAAAAAATTATTACACTTGTGTTATCACAAAAAATAGAAATAGGCTCATCACATACCACACCAATGTCTTTCAATGTTTTCTTCATCCACAAAACCTATGTGTAGCAGGATGCTACAACAATATATCCTCCCTCTGTAGTGGATAAAGAAACCGAGTCTTGCTTTTTAATCAACCATGAAACTAATCTTCCACCAAGAAAGAAAGCACCACCACTGGTACTCTTCCAGCCATCTACACATCTAGCTCAATTAGCATTTGTATAAGCACTTAGGGTAAAATCATCACTCTTAGGATACCATAATCCATAATCCGGTGTACCTTAAGATATCTAAATATTCTCTTTACAGTTGTAACATGTGCTTCTTTAGGACCTGCTTGGAATCTAGCAACTAAACATACTACATGCATAATATATGGTCTAGTAGCAGTAAGATACAATAGTCCACCAATCATAGATCTTTATTTTCTCTTATCAGTCTTAGTAGTTTCATCATCTTTGCTCAATTTACATCCAATCACCATAGGAGTACAAACCTGTTTGGAATCATCCATCCCAAACTTCTTCAACAACTCTTTTACATAGATTGTGAAATGAATATCCCTTTATTAGTTTGATTAACTTGTAGACCAAGGAAGAAATTTAATTCACCAATCATAGACATCTCAAATTCTTTTTGCATCTCTTTAGCAAACCTTTTACACATGCCTTCATTTCTACAAAAAAAGATATCATCAACATATACCACTACTATCAACATTTTTTTACCTTGCACTTTGAAGTAAAGATTATTGTCAACAAAACCTTTGTTGAATCCTTGATTTGTCAGGTATCTGTCTAGTCTTGCATAGCAAGCTCTAGGAGCTTGCTTCAATCCATACAATGCCTTCTTTAACTTACAAACCATGTCTGGTTTGGTAGACAACTGAAATCCTTTAGGTTGTTCCATATTAACATCTTCCTCCAACTAACCATTTAGAAATGTTGACTTAACACCCATCTAATACACTTTGAAGTCCTTGTGGGTAGAAAATGCCAAAAAAATCCTAATAGCTTCCATTCTAGCCATAGGGGAAAATTTCTTTTCAAAATCGATACCTTCAACTTGTGAATATCCTTTGCATACTAGTCTTGCCTTATTTCTTACAACTTCTCCACTTTCATTTAGCTTATTCCGGAACACCCATTTTGACCCAATCACATTTTTATTCATAGGTCTAGGTACTAGTTCCCATGTCTGATTCTTTTCGAATCTTCTACAACTCATCTTTCATAGCTCTCATCCAACTCTTATCTTCACATGCTTCACTTATAGATTTCGGTTCAATTTTAGATAATAGACACAAATTTACCTCTGCTACAATTCTGCTTCTTTTCTTCACACCTTCACTTTTATCTCCAATTATCTGATCTTCTAGATGATTCTTTTCTACATACTTAGGAGTCCTAACAATAGTTTCTAGTTCATTTTCTTCTTCTTCTTCTTCCACCTGTTCTTTTTTCTCTTCTTCCTTCTCCTTATTTTCTTTAGGTACATGTCCACAGATAGGATCAACAGGTTCAACTTCACTTATCTCAATAGGTATACATATGTCTTCATCAACTTTCACATTGGCACTTTCAATAATCTTTCTGAATCTTTTGTTAAAGTAACTGTATGTTTTGCTAGTAATGGAGTATCCAAGAAAAATTCCTTCATCACATCTAGCATCAAACTTTCCAAGATTTTCATTATCTCTTTTAATATAGCATATGTTTCCAAATACCTTGAATTACTTCATATTAGGAGTCTTACTAGTCCATAACTCAAAAGGTGTCTTAGTGTTGTTGTATATGATTTGGACTCTATTAAGAGCATAAATAATAGTATGTATTGCTTCTCTCCAGTACACATCTGGTACATTTGATTCTTTCATCATGGTTCTAGCAGCTTCCTGTACTATTATTTTTTTCCTTTCAACTACTTAATTTTTCTGAGGGGTTCTCAAAGCATTAAAATATCTTCTTATGCCATGTTGTTCACAGAATGCATTAAATTATCTAGAAGTGAATTTCCCACCTCGATCAGATCTCAAACACTTGATTTTAAAATTTACTTCATTTTCCACTCTTGCTTTGAATACCTTCAACTTATCCAAAGCCTGAGTCTTTTCTATGAGAAAAGAAACCCATGTCATTCGAGTGTAATCATCAATAAGCAACATGAAATATTTTTCACCATTTAGGCTCCCAGTCCTAGTTAGACCACAAAGATCAGTATGTATTAACTCTAGCATTCTAGTAGTAGAGTGCTCTTTTCCCTTAAAGCCCCATCTTGTCTATTTCCCCAATTGACAACTTCTGCAAATAGCATTAACAAGTCTTTTGATTCTAGGTAGCCCTCAAACAATCTCTTTTGCATTGATTTTGACCAAGTTATCAAAATTTACATGTCCATTCTTCGGTGCCATAACCAACTTTCACTGATTTGAGATACAAGGCAATGACCATCAACTCCTTTCAATTGATAGATGTTTCCATGAGTTCTTCTTCCAACAATAGGGTATGTGTAGATCATCATGGAAAAAGCAGGCCCTTAAGTGGCAATGAAAATTTAGAAAAATCAGAGTTATGCAACTTGATGTAAAATTTTGAATAAGTTATCTATATTATTTCAAAAATATGTAAGAATAGAATCTGTGGAAAATTGAATGTATTTTCTAAACTACTAGATTTATTTTTCTAAAAAAAAATCTATTTGGTGAAAAATTGAAATTTCAATGCAGTAGTACTTAAATTTCAGGGAAAAAATAAGAAGTAGGTGTCTATCTGACCACCCTTTCTAACCATAATAAAATCATAATATTTTTTATAATATTTTAGATATAAGTAGAGGACTCATGTCCTGATGTGATGCATATTTTTGTATTTTTTCCCAAGTAGCCACTAATTATGAACTTTAATTACAAATTTTAAAAATATAAAACTCATATGTCTAACCACCTTAACTTTGTCAAAACTTCATGAAATTCAAGTTTTTTTTTTTAATCCTATAGTATGCGAAGCATAAAATGTGACGCATGTTTTGAATTCAATAAATGTGATACCGTTTGAAAGTTATAAAAAAAATTCAATTAGGCTATCAATCAGGACTTTAGTCGTAATTCTAATAGAAAATGAATAATAATTATTTATTAGATTCAAACTAAAGTATAATTTATATTGGTGGAAATCTAAGAAGCTCCTTTACAAACCCTTTTCGTTTCATCAATTTTGGGTAAAAAAAGTCGTCAGCCATATGCACGAAGTTTGGAAAAGCAAGGTAAGTTGTTAAACACATTTTTTGTGTTGACTTCTTAAGATTGGTTGGTTTGAACCAAAATCCAAAGCAAGCCCAAGCCTAATCCCTAAGCATTAATTTTGTGTCAAAAATATTGGATATCCAATTCAAATCAGATATCCGATTTGTTCTATATAGAGTTGCAAAAATGTTATACAATTTATAATATATGATTTAAAAAATGCAATAAAGTTTATAATTTAGTATATAATATACAATATAGTTTATAATGTAATATATAATATACAATTTATGATACTCTCTTACTGAATTATGTATTTAATATATAATATATTATATTATTATGTTTAATATTTCAATATTTTTGTTAATGTATAAACATTTAAATATATATATTACTAA
>VDFB02322083.1:28736781-28768795 GCA_007258455.2 Sequoia sempervirens | reverse complement strand
TCGACCTTATCCCACTCTCTCAGGTCACTCTCTCACACACTCACTCCATCTATCTCTCTCCCCAATACCCTTAACCATGAAACCCTAAACCCTTATAATCCTCTACCATAAAACCTTAACCCTTAAACCCTCTACCATATGCCCTAAACCTAAACCTTTAACCCTTTAACCCTCTACCATCTACCATTAACCATTAGTTCTATGTGTACACAAATCGGATATCCGATTTGTAGAAATAAAATCATACCATTACAAAACATCCTAATTTTTTTTCAAATGAATCGGATATCATATTATAACAGATATCGGATTTTTGGACATAGAAAAGCCCCATGTGGGCCATTTTGTGCATTCCAACGGACCCTACATTCTATTTGCAGGTGACACACACGTGGTTTCAGACAGGAAGAGACAAAGATCAACTTTTTGGAGCATCTTCTACTCAAATTTGTCATAAGCAATGATTTTTTTTGCATCTTTTATGAGGTATAATGGGGAGTAGTAGTCATCGGAAGCAAAAATGTAAGAGAAAGCTTACAAAAGAACAAATTGAAGCATACAGACAAAGAGATAGAGGAGGTCATAGGAAGAGAAGACAAGGTATGCTAAATATTGGTGAACCTAACCCCTATGGTCTTTCAAGTGAAGAGGAAATTGAAGATGTTCAAGGTGAAAATGTTGGAATTGAATATGTTGAACATGGTATTCAAATTAGGAATGAAATTATTGAAATTGATAATGAAAATTTTCAAGGTGAAAATGTTGGATTTGAAGATGTTGAACATGATATTGAAATTGGGAATGAAAATATTGAAATTGATAATGAAAATGTTCAAGGTGAAAATGCTGATTTGAAGATGATGAACATGATATTGAAATTGGGAATGAAATTATTCAAATTGATATTGAAAATGTTCAAGGTGAAAATGTTGGAAATGAAGATTTTGAACATAATATTGAAGCAAGTGTAAATTATGTTTCATCAGATTACATGAGAAATGAAGAACCTTGTGTGGAAGAAAGACATATTCCAATTTCAAGACCTTCAAGAACCCCTAAATGGTTACTTAAATTTGATGAGAACATTATAAACAATTTTGAAGGAAAGAGGTCTACATGAACTATTTGGTTGTGGGCTAGAAGACTTTTCAACCAATATTTTAGTGATAAGACATTGACTGAGCAATGCCAACTTTTTATACAATTGCTAAAGATGCAAAAGATGAGACCTTTGCTAGCCAAATTGAAGATTCGTGTGAACAAGAAGACCAAAAAAAATTCTATTATTGTCAAAAATATTTGTAATTCTCTCAAGTCTATTGGAAAAAATAACAAGGAAAAGGATAAGAGAGCTGCTCGAAGAGTCATTACAACTGCCCTAGTAAGCCATCAATTGAAAAAGGCTCGCTTTATGAGACAAACTTGTATTATTTTGACATAAATCATAAAACTTTGGATAGAGCACTTGCAAGAAGAGAAAGAATAGATGATCCTCTTCAAAATGATACATGGGCTTTTGTTAGGAGGCTTTCACATGTTGATAAGAAGTAACCGATAATGTAAAGAAGGTAATTCAACAATTTTGGCATGATAACTATAGAGTATCACCCAATGCAAAGGATGTTTTAAAGTTAATAATTGGCAATCGAGACTATACACCACATCCTAAACATTTTTTGGAATCAAGCCAAACAATGTTGTTCAAAAAATTTATTGAAACACATAAAAATATGGAAATCTCGCAAAGGACTTTTGAGGGTTTGAAGCCATTTTATTGTGTGCCTCTTAAGATTTTTAATACTTTTTGTTGCAAATACCATCTGGAGTTTTCAATCTACCATGAACTATTATGCTATATCCGTTCTACTTTTCATACTAATGAAATGTTGCATGAGTGTGGTGCAATGCATCTTCTGAAATCATCAAGGGACTTGCTAGATCTATTTTTATGTTCTAGAGATGATGGTTGCTTTTTCTATAGAAATGATTGTTTAAATGCAAAGTGCTCACAATGTGGTGACTTTTCAAAGTTTGTTCAATGTTTTCATGAGATTTTCGAACATGAATTTGGAAAGAAGCTTGTTGAGAAAAAGAGATATGAGATAGTCAAATATACTTTGCAAAGTGGAGGTGAAGGTTCTAGATGTGAGTTGGTTACAAAAGAATGCAGTGTTGCTGATTTTATTTCAGATTTTAAGGACAATCTTTTCTACAAGTATGCAAGGCATAGTCATAGGTCTCAGTGGTTGGATCAACAATTTAGGATGTGTAAGGACTCTTTTCTGATTGGCACTATTATATCAGTGGTTGATTTTGCAGAAAACTACACATTGCAACCACAAAATGAGATACAATCTCAGTATTACAATTCCATTCAGATTGCTATTTTTGTCCACATAATGTTTAGACATGCACCTGATAGTATAGGATCAAAAAATAATCAAAGATTATCATTTTTATATGAGTGATGATAGATCTCACTCATCCGAGTATTTCCAACATTGTTTCGATATTTTTTTTGAGTTCTTGCAGAAGCATGATATAGCACTGGGCCGGCATCTAATTTGGTCAGATAATTGTACAGGTCAATTCGAGAATGCTCGTATGTTTTATTGGTTGAGTAGAATGCATGTAGAG
Source organism: Sequoia sempervirens (assembly GCA_007258455.2). Lineage (NCBI taxonomy): Eukaryota > Viridiplantae > Streptophyta > Pinopsida > Cupressales > Cupressaceae > Sequoia > Sequoia sempervirens. The sequence continues at coordinate 28,766,158 of VDFB02322083.1, read as the reverse complement.
AGGTGTCTACCTCATATTTGGAGTTTTTTTGAACCTGGACATGGGAAAGGGGATCATGATGGAGCAGGTTCATGCGTAAAGAGAGCTCTAGTTAAGGAGCAATTGAAGATTTTAGGAGAAAAATTCAGCGATGCACATTCTATTGTTGATTGGTGTAGTTCAACATTGTCACACGGAGGGACACTTGATTCAACAATCTGCAAATTCTTTTGGTTTTTTGAGGAGGGTACAGTGGGAGGCAGATTGGATTGTCATACAATCAAAGATTCTTCAAAGATGCATTCATTTTGAAGCTCAGATGTAGGCACATGGACCATTTGAACACGAGAGTTGGCTTGTTCTTGTCAGAGTTGTATTTAGTATGAGTGGGATCAATGTGAGTCAAGTGAGTGGGTGGATACATGGGTACCACAGTATCTAACTCCTTTATCTCAAACAATATCCATGAAAAATGACACAATGGAAAGTTTAGTTGATTACGACCTGCTTTTAGATCTACTACAGCTAGGACATATTTTTGCAATTGTTGCACCATAGGGGAATGAAGAGAGATCAAACTATTGGTTGGATCGATGTGTGTGGGTAAAGCATAAGTTAACACAACTGATGGAAGATGATGATGGGTTCTTGTATCCTACAGGTTTAGTTGTGGTTGTAGGAACTTGGTTGCAAACATACATGATTAGAAAGAATGGCATACCTGCATTTGAAGACTACGAGAAACACAAAACCATTCTCATGTATTCACACCTTGTTATAGCAACAAATGTTAAGTTATTGAAGCATCATGCTAGACCAAAGACAAAACAACTATGGACACTTAGTAATGCTGATCATGAAGCAATATTGGATACTCTTAAGCAAAGAGATGACCCTTTAGGCACACTTGAATAGCATTTTCAAGAATGGAAGGTACAATTCTTATGTTCATTATGATTAAGTTCATTAGTGTTCTTTATTTAGTACTGATATTTTATATACTATTGCAATGCAAGTGTCTTTAATAGGGATATTTTGTATGCACTTTTGTGATATTTTTGGCAAGATTGATCATGGACCTACTGCAACAATAGATAGATCTGATTCTTTCGAAGAGGTATGCGACATATTAGAACAATATAGATTTTTTATTCTAAGCATATTTTATAGTTTTCATCACCAACTCATCATCATTCAGGTTGTTTAGATTAATATAGATTTGTTAGTCTGAGCATCTTTTCTATTGTGACAATATAGATTTCTCATTTTCCCACTTTTGCAATATTCTTGGAATGATTGATCATGGACCTACTGCAACAGTAGCCAGCTCTGATCCTTTTAGAGAGGTATAAGACATATTACAACAATATAGATTGGTTATTTTAAGCATCTTTTATAGTTTGCATTACCATCTCATCATATCTTGTGTCATTTAGAATAATATAGATTGGTTATTCTAAGCATCTTTTATAGTTTGCATCACCAATTCATCATCATTCAAGTTGTTTAGATTAATATAGATTTGTTAGTCTAAGCATCTTTTCTATTGTGACAATATAGATTTCTCATTTTCCCACTTTTGCGATATTCCTGGCATGATTGATCATGGACTAGCTACAACAATAGTCATCTTTGATCCTTTCAGAGAGGTATGAAAAAGATTACAACAATATAGATTGGTTATTCTAAGCATCTTTTATAGTTTTCATTACCATCTCATCATATTTTGTGTCATTTAGAATAATATAGATTGGTTATTCTGAGCTACCTTGATGGTTTGTACAGGTGCTTGTCGGTCTAGAATGTGAACATACTACTATTGTCAAAGATTGTGCCCTGAATGCCTCCAATAGGAAAATTTTGTAAAATTTGAATTCTCAAATTGAAAACAATGTAAAACGGTCATAATTGTGTATGGGAATAATCTATACCCAGTGATATTTTTTGAAATATGGGTCAAATATTTGGCATTCTATAAAGGGTATGTTTCAAATGTAAAGGGGTCAGTATTTTGGAAACTCGTAGGTTTTGTAAAGGGGTTTTATTTTGTACTTAATTGAGCTACAACTGAAGGTTTTATTCCTAGTTCTTTCCTATCGGTATGCTCATTTGAACTAGGTTTTGTAATATCTCCCATTTATATATAATAAATTATAGTGGCTTGCAACTTTTGCTCCTCAAATCCAACTTCGGTGCAACTTCACTTTTAGCAACTTTCATGTGGTTTTTAAGAAAATCAATTTTTCCAACCTTGCCACACCCTATAAATTCATCAAACACGTCTATTAGGACCTGCATAAGCTTGATCCAACTTTAAATCTTGTTTCCCCCACATTTCATTGACATTAGCAAGTTGTAACCACCATTTTTGGTGCAGGAGAACCTACACCACAATATCATTGTGGATCATTTCAATGATTAAAGTGTTAATATTTTGAGTTTTTTTCTTTAATGAGATCTAATAGTCCTAATGGTCATGTATTAGGAGGATTTTTTAGGTTTTAGGGTAAAAAAAACATGGAGATCCCAACTTGTCGTAGTTGTTGCTTTGTAGCCTTTGAAGGAAAAATTAGTAAATTTGTTTAGGGAAAAGAAAGAATAGTGTTTTGAACATGTAATTATGCTATTTCAAGCCATTAAGTGAGGTCTTAGTAAAGTTAGAAGTGGAAAAGTGCAACATTTCATTATGAGTCATATTAATGTGAAAAATGTTTGTTTTTGGCCTTCAACGGTCATTAAGGTTTCAAAAGTCAGTTAATATTGGTGGTTAAAGGAATTGGGAGTTGGATTCCAAGGCATAGCAATGTACTTAAGGCCTTCAAGGGCTCAAGACAGGCTTGGTTGAAGGAGTTTTTTCTTTGAATCAATAAAGTTTCAATTGCTCAGTTCATATTTTACTGCTTTTCTTGTGTTTTTTTCTCGTGCACAAGCCATTCAAGCATGTTTGTATCAAAAATTTATGTAGAAAAATTATTACATGTCTTGAATTTATCCTAACTTCTTAATAGAGGGTTTATTTATTCATTTTGTGCCTCAAAACTTAGACTTTCTTTAGATGGATTCCTGAACAGGGGAATAAGAGTTTTGCAATTTTAATGGCTTGAATCTTATCCCACCTACTATGTGCCAATGTGAATTGGTGGGATGAGTTGGTAGGGCTTAGGAAATGATATTTCAAGAGTGGAAGGCATGGAGAACTAGGTTTTGAAATAAAATGAAGAGGTAAAGGTCAAAAAATGGTGGTTTTTTTTCACTTGAAAATAAAGTTTTTACCCTAGGGTTTGCAAAAATCTCTGAGATACCAGAAGTTTCTTTATTTTATAAGCATATTGGGGCCTAAATAAAGGCTTCTAAGGTGGTGGCAGAGTCTGAAAGGTTGTGGAAGTGCTACATCCTATAAACCCTCAAGAATTACACTAAAAACAAGGGTTTTTTTATTTGATGGTTACAGGTCCATAAAAATGGAATCCAATTGTAGAATCTTTGTTTTATTGGAAATTTATTTGCTACCACAAGGTTTTAGGGGTCTGTGTGTTGTTTCAAGGTATGTTGCTTTGCATTTTTGGGCTAATTGAGTAGCCTTTTCAAGGGTGAATGTATAGGAAGTCAACACTGGTCCAAAGGAGTCTATGTTGTTTCTCATATATGTTGTGTAACTTGGATATGGGTGTTTGAATCGGTCATGTGTTGGTCTGGTGTTTTATAAAATTGTGGAGTAATTGGACAAAAACTAGTTTCTCACTATTACAAGGGTTTAAGGGGGTTAAAGAGGGAAATGTGTATTTAGTTGCTTGTCAAGTTTTAATGGAGTTTTGGACTGTCCAAATAGGTCAAAATAATCTTATTAGATGCCTCAAATAGGCAAGTTGCAAAGATTTTGTGATTGTGCCCTTGTGTCTGCATCAATTTTTCACCTAATTTCACTCGGTCCAATGTAGCTCAGAGTGATTCGGCATATTTGGTTGCAAAACAGGACCATACATAGTGTAAAAGTACCCATCCAGACATGTTGGAATAGTTTGTTTGGTCGTACGAGTTGATGAATGAAATTTGTGCCACTTTGTAACTTTACATTGCTTGCATCTGACAACTTTTCCCTCAGTTGAAAACTTACCACCATGGGAAAAAAACCTCTGAGATAGAAAAAAATGAGAGAGGTTATTGTAGATGGGCTAAACAAAATCCCATAGCCTCAAAAGGAGAGTCTTTAAATGTCACGATTTCCAAGAAATAGCCCTTCAAAGATTGCTACCTTTTAGCACTTTGGACTCTTAAGGGAAATCGTCGGTCCAATGTAGCTTAGACTGATTCGACATATTTGGTTACAAAAGAGGACCATCCCTAGCATAAACATACCCATCTAGACATGTTGGAACAATTTTTTTGGTCATAGGAGTTGTTGAATGAAAGTTGCACCACTTTACAACTTTACACTACTTGCATCTGACAACTTTTCCCTCAGCTAAAAACTTGCCACCACGGGAAAATGCCTCCGAGATAGTAAAAAATAAGAGAGGTTATTGTAGATGGTCCCAACACAATCCCATAGCCTTGGACAGAGATTCTATAAGCCTCACAGTCTCCAAGAAATAGCCCTTCAAAGATTGTTGCCTTTTGGCACTTTGCACTTTTAAGGGAAATCATAAGTCGAATGTAGCTTGGAGTGATTCGACATATTTGGTTGCAAAAAAGGACCATCCCTAGCGTAAACGTACCCATCCAGACATGCTGGAACAGTCTATTTGGTCGTACGAGTTACGGAATGAAAGTTGCACCACTTTGCAACTTTACACTACTTGCATCTGGTAACTTTTCCCTCCATTGAAAATTCATCACCACAGGAAAACACCTCCGAGATAGAAAAAACCAAGAGAGGTTTTTTTAGATGGTCCTAACATGATCCCATAGCCTTAGATGGAGAGCTTGTAAGCCTCACAGTCTCTGAGAAATAGCCCTTCAAAGATTGCTTCCTTTTAGCACTTTGCACTCTTAAGGGAAATCGTCGGTCCAATGTAGCTCAGAGTGATTCGGCGTATTTGGTTGCAAAAGAGGACCATCCCTAGCGTAAATGTACCCATCTGGACTTGTTGGAACAATCTTTTTGGTCGTACGAGTTGCGGAATGAAAGTTGCACCACTTTGCAACTTTATACTGCTTGCATCTGACAACTTTTCCCTCCATTGAAAAGTCATCACCATAGGAAAACACCTCTGAGATAGAAAAAATTGAGAGAGGTTTTTGTAGATGGTCCCAACACGATCCCATAGCCTCATACGGAGAGTTTGTAAGCCTCGTGATCTCTAAGAAATATCCCTTCAAAGATTGCTTCCTTTTAGCACTTTGGACTCTTCAGGGAAATCATCGGTCCAATGTAGCTCGGAGTGATTCGGTGTATTTGGGTGAAAAAGATGACCATACCTAGCATAAACATACCCATCTGGACATGTTGGAACAGTCTGTTTGGTCATACGATTTGCAGAATGAAAGTTGCACCACTTTGCAACTTTACACTGCTTGCATCTGGCAACTTTTCCCTCCACTAAAAAGTCATCACCACAGGAAAAATCCTCCGAGATAGAAAAAACTGAGAGATATTTTTGTAGATGGTCCCAACATGATCCCATAGGCTCAGATGAAGAGTCTGTAAGCATCACGGTCTCCTAGAAATAGCCCTTCAAAGATTGCTGCATTTTAGCACTTTGGACTCTTAAGGGAAACTAGTGGGCAGCAGAGTTAACTTCTTCACAAACTTGGTTTGAAGTAATTTCATTCTTTTTTGTGCATTTAAAATGGATTTTTAAGCCTTCCACCATAAAAGTGACCTCTAAATAACTTCAAACACCTTAACTACCTCATTCTTATTCATTTGTTTTCCAAACAAGCATTTTCATTCCAAGAGGCTAAGCTTTCATTTTTGCTTGTTGGATTGAAAGTAGACCGTGACACAACTTTCTTTTTTCAAAAATTGTTCAGCATCATTGAACTAAGAATTTATCACACATCTGCATACAAAATAATGTTTGAGACTGTAAGAAGACATCAAAATGGCTAGTGTACTAAAAAAATTCTTATGACTTTTGAAGAATGTTGATAACTCTACTCAGTTGTCTTCTTTTTTCAATATCATACAAATTGAACCCTGGCATCAATAGACTCTGTATATCAAGTTACCACAATTCAAGTTTCAACGATGAATATTTATCATGCATGTTTTAAATGACATTCAATTTTATGGTTGTTTTTTTGTTTATATGATGTTATGTGATATTCTAATCCTAATTCATGCTTCTAGGCTGCATATATATGTTATTTTTACATGTTTTCTCCATTGTTTGACCCCTACACAACAAGTAAATGGCTGCATAACATGTGGAATGAGGGGGCAACAGGCCTGAGACCCCTTTAAAGTTTGTTTGAGTGCATTTAAAATGAAGTTTGAAGCCTTGCACCCTAAAAGTGACCTCTAAATAACTTCAAACACCTTAACTACCTCATTATTATTTATTTGTTTTGAAAACAAGAATTTTCATTCCAAGAGGCTGAGCTTTCATTTTTGCTTGTTGGATTGAAAGTAGACCCTGACACAACTTTCCTTTTTAAAAAATTGTTCAACATCATTGAACTAAGAATTTATCACACATCTAAAAAGAAATAGAGAAGTACTACAAACTAAAACACATTACACTTTGGTTCTCACCGACTTGATGTACTCTCCAACATCTTTCTTCTCTCATGTGGAGAGTTAGAACTGCTTGGCCATGCCTTTGCATCATTAGGGAAGTTTTTCTCTTTTTGACAATGTCAAAAGCATGGTTGCATAAAAATTAGGAAAAAGACCTTTCCTTTTAGATTAGCAATGCATGGAAGATTCAAAAATTATCCTTGATATTACAAAAAGGTATGTGTTTATACACTTCAAACGTGCAATCACCCTTCGGTTCTTTCAAAGAAAAATCTTCCTATGCCACTGTTACACTGCACAAGTAAACTGGATTTTGTATTGTGGACCTATATTAAGCTACCACTCTCAAGATCAATGTAACAATGATACAAAATAACATTTGATACTGAAAGAAGACATCCAAATGGCTAGTGTACTAAAAAAATTCTTATGATTTCTGAAGAATCCTGATAACTCTACTCAATTGGCTTCTTTTTTCAATATCATACAAATTGAACCCTGGCATCAATAGACTATGTACGTCATAGAATTCCATGCCAAGTCAGGTTTTAATCATAAAACAAGGGCACATGTATGTATTTTATGCTTAAAATACAATTATTTTCTCATATGAGTGAAAGAGGTAGGTTTTTAGTCATCAATTGTGTTTACCTCTTTGAATAACATTCCAATAGAAAGATGAACATTTCACATGGTTATTAGGAAAAATGAATAGTTCATAAAAATTTGCACAACTATGGAACACCAATGACAACTCAAACGAACTTAGAGTTCAATCAGTTCCAAGAAAGAATTCATAATTTAAAGAAACCATGCAATATATGGTTTGTGTGTGACTTCTCAATTTCTTGGTGGCCTTGGTTTTCTTCTTGAATTTTCTACTCTCTCTAGTGATTCTCTCCCTCTCTATCCTAGAGGGAGAAACAAAATCTCCTGCATCCACCTCATCAAGCCAACAAGGTAGCTAGTTTGATTATATAAAGAAAATATTAACATAAACCAATAATATACAAAGTATAACATTCCTTTTCATTTATATGCAAACCAAGTTCCATATTAATTTTAAACAAACCATATCAACTGATATAACACTAATTCATCAACATATTCTAATTGTTCAAAAATTTAGGTTCTTAGGATCATAATCAAAATGCAAAGCTAAATATATCATTGTCTAGAGGGCTCAATAAATGGGATGTGGCATATCCTCCCTTAAGATAATTATCCCTTATGATTTATTTCAACTTTAAATAATTTATAATAAATTTTTGGTGGTAGAGCTATTTTGTAGGCAACCAGGTTAATAACTTCTAAAAATTTGAAAGAACCCACGCATCTAGGTGCTAACTTAGCATACTTTCCAAATTCTCTCAAGCTCTTATGAGGTTTAACTCTTAAGAGTACTTTATCTCCTACCAAGAATACAATCTATGAGGTGTGACCTTCTCTAGTTTCTCCATGGAATCATTCGTAAATAAATTGTCTTTAATTTATATATTGTTGCATTTAGAATTCTGCAAATGCCCTTAAGTTTCTTTGTTTGTGCAAGTTGTTAATGATATTTTTGTATACCTTTATTCTATTATTTTACACCCAAGTGTCTTATTTCATATATGCATGGAATTCATATTTATTTCCCACATCATAGGAACCACAACTTGGATTCAATCTTGTATGTTATTTAAACAATTTAAAATTTTATGCAAGTCACCTCAAACTATCTTTAAACACACATATTTATGCTACCATTATGCAAGTATATATAGACATGAGGAAAATTATGTTAGAAATACATATTTAATTTTATAGTGACTTGAGAGTAAATAGAAAAATAATGTTATACATTTAAGCTTATATTTAATATATAATAGAGAATGATAACATATCCAAATGTTAAAATTTGCATAGTCTTTTGAAAATGAGTTTATATCTTTCATCCCTTAAATATACTCTCAAGTCTTCTGTCTTTTATATGATTAGGATCTCAACATACACAAAATGAAGTTCAAGTTAACGTGCATAAGTTGGGGTACAAGTTGAGCCTGATTTAGATACTAGAGTAGAGGAGGCCCAACCACACATAGTTGATGTCAAGGAGGAGGCCCAGCCAAAATTTGATGCTAGAGATGGGTCGGGATTGCTTCCTTCTATATATATGTTATGAGCTATCTAATCGATTATAGAATTCCATATCAAGCTATCGATTATGCCAAGTTTCCTTAAAGAAATGTGGTCTCATAGAATTCCATGACAAGCTAATGCAATTGATAGTTGCTCCTAGTTATTAGTTATGTAATGCGAAGTAATTGCATAACTGCTTAGGTTGACTTTTTAAAAACTACATTGTTATTGATTTTTTTTCATCTGTCAGCATCTAGTTGTTACTTATGCAATGTGAAGTAATGCTTTGAGTTTGAAAGATGTGCAATGCAATGCAATCAGCAATATGAATATAAACTACATAATATAACCATTATTTTTATGCTATTGTACATTGATATTTAACCATTGCTCACTTGATTAAATTTTCAAAGAGTTTAATCATGCACATGAGGAATAAATTAAATTTCGATTGTCAACTTCTATTTATCAAATTATCCAATAATCTTGAGTGTATCTCTATATATAAAACTGGCATCAACGCCAACTCAAACAAAGTTTTACAAAATGTGGCATATGCCATCTCGATGTCTATTCAAAATTTACATGCTAAAATCTCTATCTCATCCTAAACTACTGGTGGATCATCAAAATGGAGCCTCTTTGCAGCACTCGTTGGCTCTGAAGGTAGCTGCACAAGAAAAATTCAAACCACAATTGAGATTAGTTATACTATATGATTTAAAATTGAATAATTAACATCCAAATCAATACATTGAATTATAATTGAACTCTAAAATTGTAATCTTGATTACTTGAAATATCTGTCTCTTCAAAGGGTTGGGAGTCCTAGAATATACCCCTCTCAAAGAACCAGCCAAACCAACTTTTGTAATGTCAATCTATATATGTGAACAAAAACATAAAATTGATCCAAGTTAGCATACAATTTTCGGTAATATGAACATATAAATACCAAATAAAAAATAAAATAAGCACATACCTCTTTAGGCTGATCTTTTTCTTTATCTCCTTTAGGTGTTTCGACACCTCCTCCTTGATGTGTTTCAACACCTACTCCTTCAAGTGTTCCAATACGTACTCATAAGGCATTGTGGCACTTGTCAACAACGATGTATAGCTCATAACTGCATGTACATAAAAATGACAAGTACATATGAAACCACCAATCTATATTGATATATGTATAATCAATCTTAAAAATATTAATTCAATTGAATTTGAGTTCAATTACCTTCCCCTTGTCTAACATTGCACTTCCATAATCTAGACAAGGTTGCACCTTGCTCACACTTGTCAACAACGATGTATAGCTCATAACTGCCTATACATAAAAATGACAAGTACATATGAAACTACCAATCTATGTCGATGTATGTATAATCAATATAAGATCTTAAAATTCTTAATTCAATTGAATTTGAGTTCAATTACCTTCCCCTTATCTAACATTGCACTTTCATAATCTGGACAAGGCTGCACCTCGCTCACACTAGGTATTTCCTACAAGAGGAAAATAAGATAAACATATAAGTTATTATATAATTTCATATATGACAATTCAAATTTTAAGCAAGTATATAATAAAAAAATGTAAACGAGTGAGTGTGAAAATATTTATTGTGTGCGTGTCAAGGCCAAATGAAATGGCCCTAAGGGTGCTATTAGTAACCTATGCGAGCTCCTCCTCAAACATCAACTATTAAATAGACCATGTAAATAAATATTAGTACATTATACTATCTCTTATTAATATTCATTTAAAAACAAATGCAAGTTATGAAATTTTTACAACTTAAATCTTACCTATGTCACTATTCCAATGTCCCCCTCTCTAGCAGGAGAGGACTCTGTAGGGTGTGCTCCACTCCCCTGAGTCTGATCTATAATGTCAACATTATGGAGGTCATAATCAAAAGTGTCCAAGGGATGCTTAGCGGGCTATCCAAGAGGACCCAAGCATATCTTGCGGCACATGGAGCAAGTATGTGGCACACAAATATGTGGACCTAATGAGGATGACACAACAACACTCAAACCATCGCTAACATCACCAGAATGTGGCTGAGCTACTATAGAAGCATGTGAAACCAAAAGGCCACTCAAAGAGTGAATAGCCTAGATAGTTTGTGTGGCCACATTCTGCATAATATCTGGATGATATACTAGAGGTGGTGAAGGAAGGGGAGGAGGGGGAACATATGGGCGTGAGACTACTCTAACTACCTCTGGTCTATCCTAGGGCATACCTCCACCAACGCCCTGGAAGGGTTTAATGTCAAAGTAATTGACATGATTCCCTAACACAAACTCAACATATAATTTTTTAATAAAGTAAAATGGTATATCACAATTGTTGTTCGGTGGTTTATCAAAAACCATACACCAATGATCCCAAAATTTATCTACAATGTCCCTATGCATGCACCATTTTATAGAAATTTTGGTTTATTAACATTAACTGGAAAACCAATGTGGGGGTTAGCAAATAAAGAGGCTATTTGGGCTTTGGTTATTCCGAGATCTTTCACATCATCATAAGACAATCCACATGCATAATATTCCCTCATGTCTTCTCGCTACAAATGAAAGGAATTATGTTGGGTGGAGAGGGTTTCTATATTTTTAATTATATCATTCAATGTGTTTGACATCTGGAATAATCGAGGGATTCTCTTATAAACATTAGAAATGCCCTTTAATTGCTACAATTTTTCACCAATTAATTCTTCAATTGATGGCTACGGAGGTGGTGGAGCGTTTGTTATTTGTGCATTTTCATTCTCAGCTGGTGGATCATTTGGAATTTGTGCATTTTCATTTTCAGCAGCCATAATGCATGATTAAAGTTAAAAACTAATTAATCTAATTGAAATTAGACAGTATAAATGAAAATATTGTAAAAATACCCTAGTTTTAAAAAATAAATAAAAAAACCCTACTTTTTAACAAAAATCTATAAAATTCTCTAATTTTTAATACAAATACATTAACAACACTATTTTTAAATCAAAATCCATAAAAAACATTCATTTTTAATCAAAATCCATTCTAAACTCGAAATTTTCATAAAAATTCAATCAAAAACCCTATTTTGAAAAAAAAATCATAAAAAACTAACTGAAATTATACAAATCTAATTCAAAATTTGATCAAAGAAAAGAAAAATCTAAAATTTAACCTTTTCAAATTGGATATCAGATATGTGGAGAACCTCCTCACTGTGCGTCGCCGCCTGTTTATAAATGCCAAATGATTTTAACAGGCATGATTTTTTTATATATATGTTTGCTTCAAATCGGATATCGCATTTGGATTGGATATAAGATTTGAATCGGATATCTGATATGGAGATCTTGGTTTGGTTTTTGCTTTGGAAGTGTGTACTGACACCCAAGCCACAAAAAAGTCAACTTGACATTTCCGCATTTTTGGGTTGATGAAAAACGTAATTTTTTCTCCATTGCCACTTTTTGGCCCATCATGATCCTGCACATACGGAACAATCATATCTACACTTTCAAATCATTTTCTGATTTCATAGGTATTATTCTAAAAGACAAGTTTAAAACCATTGCTACACATCTAACCTACACTTAGAAGATTATGCCTCAAACCCTTCACATAATATACATCATCAATATTGTGCACTCCATCAAAACTAATTGAACCTTTCCCACAAATCTTAGCTCCTGAATCATCACCATACATAACTAAACCACCATCATATTTCTCAAGTTTAGTGAACTTACTCTTATCTCTTGTCATGTGATTAGAATATCCACTATCAATTACCCAGTAATCTTCATCTTGTCTTGCATGAAAAGCGGTAACCAAAGTACCTTCCATCTTATTCCTCTTATTCTCCCAAGCCTTCTTGCTTACACATCTTCTAGGGTTAGTGGATACAAATTTACTTTCCAAAGCTAAGAATAAGCATTCACTATCATCAACCTCATTTTCAAATTCATCATTAGAAATTCATGCTTAGATTCTTTAACATAGTACAACTTCTTATATTTCTTATCCTTCCTATCCTTATCCTTATAATCCTTGTTCTTCTTATGCACAACTCTATTCAGACATCTTGAAGCATAATGACCAATATTACCACAACTAAAACATTTAAAGGGCAACATACCTGTATACTTTCCGGTGCCTTTCTTCAACTTCCTGGTAAAGTTTGCTTCCAACTCATCAACACCATGACTATTCGGTTCCTCTTCAATCTTCAATGCCTTAAAGGAGATTCTTAGCTTTCCACCAATATAAATTATGCTTTACTTTAAATTTAATAAATAATTATTATTCATTTTCTATTTGAATTACAACTAAATTCCTGATTGATAGGCTGATTGAAAAACATCTATAGCTTTTAAATGGTATCACATTTTTTGAATCTGAAATATGTGTCACATTTTATGCTTTGCATACTATAGGAATAAAAAAAAAAAATTTGAATTCCATGAATTTCTGACCAAGTTAAGGTGGTAGATAGATGAGTTTTTATATTTTTCAAAAGTTGTAATAACAAATTCATAATTAATTATTTACTTGGAAAAAACTTACAAAAAAATATGCATCACATCCGAACATGAGTCCTCTATTTATATCTAAAATATTATAAAAAAATATTATCATTTAATTGTGGTTAGGGTGGTCAGACAGACACCTACTTCTTATTTTTTCCTAAAATTTAAGTACTACTTCATTGAAATTTCAAAATTTCACCAAATAGATTTAAAAAAAAAACCTAGTAGTTTAGAAACTACATTCAATTTTCTACAAATTCTATTCTTACATATTTTTTAAATAATATAGATAACTTATTCAAATTTTTACGTCAAGTTGCCTAACTCTGATTTTTCTGAATTTTTTGCCACTTAAGGGCCTGATTTTTTCATGATGATCCTGCACATAAATCAAAATGATAATTGTAGTATTTATCACAAGGGAATTACCAAATGGAGAAAATTATAACATTTTTTTACTTGAACAAATGATATGGTGGTGCAAGCATTACTCATTGGGTTGTACCAAAGCATGATTGAATCCTCCACTTTATTTATTTTATATTGTTATTTTCGGTATATGGGGCTAGTGTTCCTTTAGCCTATATGGCTTTCTACTTAGCCTTTCATTGCTTTTATTTTGGTCATGTTTGATTTTGTTTTTTTTACATACTTGTCACCCATGCATTGGCTAGATGCACATGCATTTTATTTTTTATTTTTTATATTATTATATGGTTTAGGGATGAATCCTAATACAACCTCAATATTATATCTTTTCTCTTGGATATTGTTTACAAATATATTCTATTCATATGAAAATTTATGCTAGACCAATACAAGTTCTTACAAATATTTATTAGAGACTATTACAAGCTCCTTACAAGCACACATGTAGTAAAAATCACCTATAGACGAGCACAAGTCACTACTTAAAGATCCACCTTATTTAAAAACCACATCCACATTAGAAGAAAACTATGCAAGACCAAGAGTCACAACATAGAAATCCACATTAGATGCCTCTATGAATATTTGAACTTAGGTCTCCACAATGAGAATCCAAAACTTTAACTAATAAAGTTCAAAGCCTTAGATATTATTTAAATAAATAAAAATGAGGGAAAAAATATAATACCTAATAGCTTAAAGATACTATTTTTTTACTAGATAAATATAGTCAAAAGGAGTGCTTCATTTCATTAAAATATTTATATAAAATTTACATGTCTAGTTTGGATTGTATCAAAATTTTAAACATGTAACAACTAAGGGTTTTATAAACAAAATTAACCCTATGCATAAAGTCATTTATAATATTCAAACTCGTCATCCATCAACTATAAAGAATATAGACAAAGTTCCCAAAAAATATAGAGAACTACATTGATTATTATAATAGTTCTAGTGATTTAATCATCTTCCTCCTTCAAATTGTGTATTAGTAAAGATACCATCCATTCTTTCCTTGGTTCCTCGTTTATCTATCTTCCTATTGAAGAGAATCCTCATCCTTCTTAGTCTTGCACCTCCTTCAAACCTCACTTATAAAGAAATCTATCATGATAAATAGCTTCCAAGCTGTTGTATAGGAAACATTAGACAAGGAAGCACTACCTACAATAGGCAGCCTTGATTCTAGAGCCACCATCAACATAAGATCATTTAAACCACCTAATATATTTCTTTTTACCAAAGCTTTTTTCATAGTATGCATCATCTTATTTTCTTCACCTATGGACCTAACATAACTACAAAAAGCATATAAAATAAATATTATTATTAATCTAATAATGATGTTAAGCAACCATAAATTCTTTTGTTAATGCCCATTGAATTGTGTATAAAAGAAAACCAGACCATGTTTTACACATTTTCTTAAGCCTTGGCTCCAAAATGATACCTAATGGTCATCATTACTTAGTCATACACAAGTGTTCATGGTTTCTATGGTTGATAGCAATAGAAGAGAGAATATAAACTTGTTTTGCATTGAGGTTATACCTTCTTTCATACATTGACATGTTTGAGATGACAATAGTCATATTTTGTAGTTAGCTTATACTAAGATCATGATCTTTACTCATCCCAAATCCTATCTACCTAAAGATTAAGAAAATATATTGCGAATCATTCACAATTATCCCCAATGATGGAATGAGGCAAAGCTATTATTTCATTTTATAGATGAATTTAATTCTTCCCAATCCTCACTAGACCTACTAGTTTTCTTTCCTTCAATCATCTTGAAATAAAAAATGGCAAGATAATCAACAACATATTTGTCTTCTCTATAGTCATGCTGTATAAAGTATCAAATAATAGCCAAGGATGCAAAAGTATGTTGTTGACTTTTCAACTCTTTACATTTTAATTTTGAACTAAATTAATAATGCATCAATTCACGTTCAATTTCTACATTCGTTAACCCAAATTGATGATAGATTTGAATGCTAAGCATTAACCTGTGAACTTTTGTCTAATTATTTGTTCAATCTTTGATTCTCATTAATAAAATAGCAATCAAGTTCCCTTCTAAATCTCTTTTATTATGTGGCCAACCTCAAATTGAGCCAGATTCCCTCTCAAAGCTCCATCAAAATTCACCTTAACCCAACCATAAGGTGGTGGCTACCAGACTCTTTCTTCCTTTGTCTAGAAGATGTAATTGTTGGTAGATGGTCAACACTCCCCTTGGGATTCGTGAAAATAGACTAACCACCTCCTGTGCGATTCATGTCTCTATTGTTTGTATCGGTCATTGATAGATCAATCTTTTGATGCAACGGCAAACATGCGCCAACAGGAATTCACCCTGCTCCCCCACAAACAGGGGTAAAGTTAAAAGATAATATTAAACAAATATTAAAATTATGATGATTTGTAAAACTTATTCATAAGTTTTAAACGCTAAGCTCCAATCCATCATTAATTTCAATAACGTCTCATGAAGCTGATCTTAGGCAAGGTATCTGAATAGATTAACATATGCTCATGAAGCGACCAGCGTACCGGACGATTTGGATTTATCACCACACTACAGCGCGCACGGATTTTACAGATAGGAAAGCAACGAGTATGGGCCATGGCCGGAATACTTGCTGCAGGTTTTTGTTTTATTTTGGAAAGTTGGAGAGACGTCGTCCACAAGATGAACAACAATAATGATTTCACGCGTGGCCACTAATAATTATTGAAACTGTTAATGAAGACGACATCTAGTTGTGGCTAAAAGCTTGCGACAATATATGGTGCCACCTTATTCATTAACAGATTTGCTGGAACATGCTGCACGGCCATCTTTCTCGTCGAGAACAATTTTACTGGATCTTTGTATACGCTTTATCCATTGTACAATTCTCACTGTTACATCTTCATCATCATTCAATCACGAAAATGTTGATATAATTATAACAGATGTGCCCCCAATATCGATGCTGTGTACCGCGTTCATTATGTTTGTCGGGGCAGGCTAATCTTCAAGCCTACAGGGACTTTTTTTTAAATGTAACACAGAATAATTTTAATCCATATTCTCCCAATGGATTAAATGATTATGTCCAAACCCCATGTATTATTGGAGTTTTCTTCGTGTAATGAAATAACCAAAA
The DNA here is from genome assembly GCA_007258455.2 of Sequoia sempervirens. Lineage (NCBI taxonomy): Eukaryota > Viridiplantae > Streptophyta > Pinopsida > Cupressales > Cupressaceae > Sequoia > Sequoia sempervirens. The sequence goes on along the minus strand of VDFB02322083.1, from coordinate 28,749,254 downwards.
GCTAATTTTGATTTTTATGTGATTGAATGGTACTTCTTTTAGCTATTTAAAATTCAATAATTGTACATACATCGACAGCTATTAAACATTAGACTCGTAGTTACTTTTGAAATAATTAAGTTTAGTCAAAGAGGAATGAATTGACTATATTGTTAAAATGAAGAAACTTTATATTTTATAATATAAAGGTAAAAGGTCGCTTTTTGGGTCGTCGACAAAAAAATATTAAAGTGGTTTGTTGAGTTGTATAATCATGCTTTCTTGACTTTTAAAATGATGTACCTACATTTTTACTATTAAAGATATTTAAATTGGGCCACTATCGCTGAAGAGGAATAGAACACTGTCGTGTTTAAATTATGCAGGAATTTAATAACAAAGTAATGGTTATTGGATAAATCAAAGACAAAGCTGACTAATATAGAAGACAAATTGTTAAAATAAAATGAAGGGTTTAGAGAAAGTCGGGATAATACAATGTTCATTGGTAATTTAAATTGTTTGCTATAACAATTAATTGGGATTTTATATTCCTTACAATTTAAACTTGACAAATATAGGCTAATTGAAATTAAAAGGAAACGACTCATTATTAGGTTGTTAGTAATTGTGGGTTAACTAACAATTTGATGTTACATTTGGTCTAATAACAAATTTCTTATTTATGAACAATGAAGTAAAATAAAATGTTAGCAAATATTCATAGTTAAAATGTATATTTTTTACTTAGTTGAATATTCACAAAATAACTAGTTTGGACTCTCTTGTCTAATATGGAACAATCAAATTCATTGCCCAATCTAAGCTCTTTTATCCATTGGGGTTACTTGTCCATATGGGATGAATAAAATGGCATAGCCAATTAAGGTTATTTCTCTATCCAATATTGATAGGCAACATAATTTGATATATAGGCTTATAAGGAAAAACAACAATAACTATGATCAAGCTAAACATACTCCTTTAGACCAACTATATCAATGTCACTAAAAAAAAATCCCAATATGTGGGCATAATATTATATCATGGATTTTTGCAAGTATATAAATATCTTGTATTCTCTCCCACTTTTTGGGATACTTACCAAGTACAAGAAACATCACCCTAGGGATTCTTTCGAGTGTCAATGTCATCATAATTTTATCTTTATTACTATTTTTTTTTTTTTTAAAGATTGAAGAGAAAATAGTTACAAGATCTTGTAATGCTCTTTGTATTGGTGTACTAGAAACATGTTTCATTTTGTATTTTACCTACATGCCTTGTATCAATGAGATCAAGATACAAGAGAATTGGTGTATGAAATATTTAGTTCTATTTGAGTCTATATTTATGCAACTATATGAGTAGTACACAACTATTTCTATAATCAAATTTCCCTAAATAGTTTTTTATTGACTATCACCCACTGAAGTGAAACACAAATGAAATTTTATAAAGAAAAAACACTTTTCAAACACACTCTAAGGAGACATGTTTTCATCAAGTTTTGAATGTGTGAATATTATAATGCTTATTTGGAATGCAACTTGGGTCTAAGCAGGATTTCATATTCACTCAAATAGTTAAGTTTTAGTTTTCCATATTTAAAAGGGTTGTTGGTTTTGCATATTGGGTGTATAATACCCAATGTCTAAAAAGTCACCTTCAAATAATACATCTTAAAATCAATCAAATCTAATAATTTTCTACTCTCAAATAATATAATTCTTATAACAACTAACTATCATGATAAACTAGACCAATTAACCATGTTAGATATTGTGGTGTAGGAAAATGAGATCTAGGGTTTAAATCACACCTTCTCCTACATCATAATAGAAGGAACCAAAAATGATTGCAAACACCCACTTGGTTTCGAACCTCAATGGAAGATCCAAAGTGGTGGATCAAGTTTTTGGTTCTTTTGTTTGGGATGATTTGAAATTGATTAATTGAGTTTTCATTGGCTTAACTTGATAATGTAAATATGCACCTAGGCCTTGACTATGAAAGTTGAACAAACTATTATGGTTTTAGGAAAACACATTCAACAAAAAAAAAAAAATAGTACAAAGTAGTAGCGTGTAGACAAAGAGAAACATGATACTTGACTAAAATAATGTTGTAATAATTATGCTCTTAACTTGTTTTTAGGATGCTCAATTATTACTTCAAGATTCTAGTTATTTCAAATGGTAAAAATGACTTGTATTTATATGCATTTATTTAATTTCTTCCATATTGATTATCGATATAGTCAATAATTGAATTCAAATTTCTAAATGTTAAAATACCAATACTTAAATATTTGAATTGGGGCCACAATAGGTTAGATAGGGGCACTAGTGACCTAGTCCAAACCTCTTTTGGATATGAGTGTCATTAAATAATTATTAATCAAGATAATCCCCAATTTAACTTTGATTTTATTGATATGATCATAAAACTAATAGATTAAAGGCATAATTGGGTCTAGGAACATAAGGGTGAGATAAACCTAGAGTGAAATTTTCAATAGTGCTAATTTATGATGCTAAAAATACACAATAAGTAAAAATATATATCTCATAACTATAAATATTCAATTGAAAACTCAATATATTTCAAACAATAATATATAAACTTTGTCTTGAAAGAGATGTAGAAGAATTCATAGGCGTAATATAGCATTTCCAAAAGCTATTGAATCTACATTTAACTTAATATAATGAAACAACTTATTGGTTTATAATTTCATATACCCTCTAAATTTAAGTGATGCTAAAATAATCACTCTATTTGCTAATATATCAAGATTAATGTAAGAGAAATACAAAAAATAAATTAGGAAAAATTAATTTATATATGGAAAGATAGGGATGGATTATTTTTAGTAAACTAGCTTTAAAATTAGAAGTTACAATCTTTATACTCCAAAAACCATACTCTTAATGTGATTACATTCACGTTTTATCTTTAGATTCTCATGTATACATCCCTAAAAACCATCATATTTAACAAATATTGATGCAAGCAATAGTTCCCTAACCATCATGTATTGATCACTTAACATTTAGAATAAGATGGAAATATTTTCTAATAACAATAATTTACATGATAAAATAATGGGGTTCTAATCATCTCAACATACAAAACAATAGGACCTAAGGGCTATACTTACCCCTTAAAATTTAAGTACTAAACTAAGGAGATCAACTCAACCCATAAGTTTGATATTTTTTATTGAGCTAAGAGATTTAACTCCCTTGCATAAGAATGTAATAAATATTGGGATAAAGGATCTAGAGCAACTTATTTATTCATTAGTATTTGTTGACATTTTATGCCACCCTTGTTTTCCCACTACTAATAACCGATCTAAGGGATTGTTTGTAGGTATTTGGGTTAGTTATACTTCTATTTTATGGTTTTCCTTCTCTTACCTTAGTCACTTACCTAAATTCAAAGTATCTCAAAATTGGTTAAGTGATTAGGTCTTTTGAGATTTTCATCCAATAAAATTCCTAAATTAGTTTCCTCAACTAAAATTTTATGGATTTTGGATTAATATTGTAGTTATGAAAAAAGTAGCCTTTTCCCTTACTTTGTTTGGAAATTGACATTAAAACTAAACTAATGATGTCTTGGAGTGGTGTTGTAATGTCTTTTACACATTTAGACTATTGTAGGACCTTTACTTAACTAAAACATGCCATAATTGATCCTTTGCAAAGGTGTTGTAAAGTGTTGTAGCACACTTTCACACTTTTCTAGGATGTATATGCTTAATTAAGCCTAGTGGGCCCCTTTTTGAAAAGAATGTACATAATTTGTACCTTGTTTAAGTGTTGTAAAGTGTTATAAAGAACTTTCACATTTATCTAGGCGGTCTTAATTAATTATGGTTAATCTGATTTATTAACCCCTTTTAATTCAAATTTAGGCTTTAATTTTGAAACTTCCTGAAGATCTATCCCAACAATCATGATTTAATTAACAAATCATTTCATTGGGAAAAGTTTGGTCCTAGTAAGTTGAGCTAGGACCCATTCACCCTTGATGGTGAATGGTTCCTCCCTTAATAGGACCCCCCTTTTTCAGTTGATATGGAATGGGTTTTTATCCCTCTTTCAATCCCTTAGGAGGTCCTAGTAAACTAAGCCAGGACCCATTCCCCCAAGGTGGCGAATGGGTCCTCCATTAATGAGACCCCCCTATTTTCATTTCATTATGGCAGGAATTTAATAATGTTTCTTTCCATATCTGGTGTCAGCTTTAATTCTTTGAATTTTAGGGTTAATTCACATTTTTTCTCCTAAGACAATCTAGTAATTCATTCTAAGTCTTCAAGCATTCAAGTGATCAAGCATTAGAGCACGCCAAGAGCATTCATAAGGAATTTCAAGGTAGATTTCAAGAGTTTATTGCAGCAATTCAAAATCATATCATCATTTCAAGGGTGCAATGCATGCATGCATGTGGTTGAGCTAAGATAGCTAAAGTTGCATTAAGGATCCATTTACAAGCATCATACTACATCCAAGATCTATACTCTTCATGGCCACTACATGTTAGATTGCATATTTTCATTACAAGACATCATCCAAGGTAATATCATTTACATTATTTCATGTTTCATGCTTCATTTCATCATTTCATCATTCAATTTAATTACCTACAAGGGTATTGACTGAGGAAAACCCCCATTCACCAACAAACAACAAGTCTTTCCTACCCTTGAGTGTGTGATTGCAGATTTATAGGTTGAAGATCAAGTTGAGCAAGTTTGGAGCAAAATTTTCAAAGTTGCAAAGTTGCAAAAAGTTTTCATTCAAAGTGCAAAATGACGGAATCAAGGCTATAGAATTGCATACAGACTTCTAGAACTTGATAACAGGGAATTTAAGAGTGCATACATCAAGGAACAAGACCTTGAAATTAGTTTTCTGAAACCCTAAAGGGACCTCATTTGTAGCTCAAAAACAACATTTTGGCTAGGTATAGAACTTTTTATGATCTAAAATCATCCCCCATAGTTACTATAACAATTAGGTAGCATTTCTGATTTTTAATGGAATCTTCTTTTACATAATTTGAGTGTTTAGGGTCTTAGAAAAATCAATGGTAGATCCTCTTGTTCATGCACTTTGGTCTATCATATTTTTCCCTTATACATTCTTTAGTGAACCTAACTCATTCAACATTGCAATTTTCTTTTATTTAGAGTCTCCCATCGCATCTTAGATCTTGCATTCATTTAGATTCTCATTGAATTAATATCTCATTTAGGGTTACTTATTTTGCATTAAAATCTTGCATATCATATAGGGTTTAGATTTTCATTGTTTTACATCTTTCTAAATCAAAAAATTAAAAAAGAAAATAAGTAATTTTGAATTTCATTTAAACCTAATAAAATTGCATTTGAAAATTTAAAAAAAAAATACATTTCAAATTAGATCTTGCATTTCATCTTTTCATTGCATTTTTACATTGAATTTCTTGAAAAAGAGTTTAAAAATACCTAACTAGGACCCATTCGCCTTTACTGGAAAATAAGTCCCTAATCAGGTCTAATATGAACCTTCTGGAAACTAAACAAGAATCAAAATTCATTCTGAAATCCACAAAAAAATACTAGAAACACCTACCCATGACCCATTCGCCCTTATTGGTGAATGAGCCCCCATTAGCTAATGATTTGTAGTTTTAGGACATTAAAATATCATTTTTTAGCTTTTGTTTAGTGATGTTATATTTTAGTTTTAGTTTCCTAATTTGTTGTTTCATTAATTTGATTGCATTTTCCTTAAATTGCTTCATTTTAGTCATTGTTAAAAGTTCAAAATTACATCAAAACATTTAATTTTCAACTTATTGTATTGTTTAATTAGTAAATTGCATTGCGTAGACTCTGATTGCATTTCATTATAGGTTATTGCTTTGTCCCTTTGCTATTCTAGGATTTGCACACTAGGGTTGTAAAACTTGAATGGGCTTTACAACTTGGTGTCCTATTCACAATACTATTATAAGACGTAGTTTGAGGCTCATGTCATCATGCAATATCTCACTCGTCATAGATCTTGGGTTTCCTAACTCTCTTTCTAATAGTGTTGAGAATTAATCCTCCATGGCTCATAGTTTTCATACTTCATTTCCCATGACTTCACCTTCTACAACCAATGTCCCTAACGTTACCAACACCATCCCTACCATTACCACTTCCAACCAATGATACCAATATCCATTCCTACATATACTAGTATACAAACTACAACAACATTCCAACCTACAACAACATTTCAACCCACAACTGCCATTCAACCAACCACAACAATCATACGTACTAGCTCACTGTATGCACTTCCATGGGTATTATCATAGGAAATGCTTCAAACACAATAACCTACAATTCACTATCACTCCCCATACATACATTCAACCACATTATTCCCATCAACCCTATAACCAAAATGAACCTCTCATTAATTCACTTTTTCAAACCATGGCATCCCTTCAACGACAAGTGGCAACATTACAACAGAATAGTAATGGTCAATCTTTGCAATACATCAAGTCTACACTGTTTTCCCTCGTCATATTAAGAAAAAAAATTTCATACGGTATATAGGTCCCTTTCTTTGAGAAATATTATGGGAAAGGAGATCCTGTAAGCCATGTTTCCACCTTCACTACCTTGTGTATTGATTTCATCTTTGAGGATAAACTTTAAGCTAAGTTATTCCCTAGATCCTTGAAAGACAGTGCTTTAGAGTGGCTTTCATCTTTACTGAACAACTCAATTGGTTCATTCAATGAACTCATTGATTCCTTTTACAATCACTTCCATATTCACATGGATCCCAAAATGACCCTTGCTAATTTAATGAAATGCAAGCAAAAAGAGGATGAGAAAGTGACAAATTTCATAGGAAGATATCAAACACTTTATTCACAAGTGAACATTAAGATTCCTGATGTTGACCTTAAAAGAATGTTCATCGCTAACTTACAAGATAAAATCCAAAGAAAAATTGAAATGTTGAGGTTTCCATCCTTCACACAGTTATGTACAACCCTTTGTGACCATCAAAACTCGATTGGTGATTGTGATGTGAAAAATCCCCCTAGTCGTCCTAAAAAGTCTGAATCCACAACTCAAAACAATTATCAACCATTCAAGAAAGAAAGTAAGGGCTTAAATATACAATTAAATCCTCCTTAGACAAGTCAACAAAAAAATAATTAAGTGGTTGTTATAAAAATGACAACTCCTTATGGGGATAGGGTAAGAGAATTCACTTCTTTATTCGATACCATTCACAATATCATGTTGCAGCTTATTGAAAAAAAAATGCTTACCTTATCTTCTATTAGAGAACATGATCCTACTATATCATTTCCTAAAGGATTTAAAAAAAAAATGCTTATTGTCATTACCATCAAACAAATGGACATAGTACAGAATATTTTAAGTATCTTAAACATCTTGTGCAAGACCTTATTGATTCTAATCATTTACAAATCAGAGGTGTGAATGATCAAGGTAATAAGTCTATAACTCCTCCTAATCAAAATTTGTAAATCTTTACAAATCCCATGCCTAAGCACAATACTTAAATTGTTCAAAGCTAGTGAAACAAAGACTGATGTGATGAATGTTGACACAAATGATGACAACATGAATACCATTGAACATAATCCCATAAATGAATTGATAGCATTTATCAAAGCTAGAACTCATAAGGGCTTGACTAGAGAACCTCTTTACATTTCTTTCTCACAAAATGACACCTAGATGTGCACTTGATGGTCCTCTTTACATAGTTGGCCAAATCAATAATAAGCCAACTAATGGGATATTGATTGATCCCATCTATGGAGAGAATGCAATCACAAAAGAATTCATATATGTGCATGAGCTATATCGAGAAACATATGATAACCCGAAAGTATGGATCAAGACATATAATAGATTTTCTTTCCCTATGATAGGCTTGATAAATCTTCCTTTAAAGGTGGGACAAAAAACATTAACTATCTCATTCTCCATCATCCCACAATTGGACCAATTTCATGTGAAGCTAGGCTATCCATGGCTTTGCTCCATGAATTCCATCCCTTCGCTTGTCCATAAATGTCTAGAGTTTCCATTTGACAATGACATATTCATTGTGCATCATAGTGGATTTCATTAGGCCTTGACAATTTAAGGGAAATTCTCACTAGATTACTTTTGGCTTGAGCCTATGGAACCTATCAAGCCTCATGAAGATTTATTTTTCAAATCTTATAAAAAATTAAAGGAAAATAAAATAGTGGAACTATCCCTTTGCAACATACCTCAACCTATGACCGAACCAACCATCCTTGATGAGACAATGATTGAACCAAAAACACTTCTGACCATACAAGAACAATCTATAGAACAACCTCCTATAATTTCCCACAAGAGACCACAAGATAGTACAAACAATCTAGTTGTTCCTCCTAGAGTTAAACAAGTTTTCAAAGTCAAAGAGAAAGCAGTTGAGCAACCTCCTGTTGTTTCTTCTAGTCCTCCCAAGGAAGAGAAGGAACCTTTGATTGACAAACCTTCTCTTACAGAAAAATAAATTGACAATAAACTAAAAAGAAATTGAACTGCTAGAGAGCATAGATATAGGTGTCATGTTATTGCTCATAGATTGCAAACTCAAGAAAACAATAATAACATAGAAAATCCAAATCCAAATCTACCCAAAGCAACGGATGATGACTCTCAACCCTCGTTGCAACATAAACAAGAACATTGTATGGAAATTATTATTTGACCTCCTAATGTGATTAATTTAAATGATAACATTGACATCATTGCAAATATTGATGAACAAGTGCATGATGATTTGAATACATTATTTTCTTCTTCCATGAGCTTAAATGACAAATAAAAATAGTGTTGAAATTGGTGTGTGTCCTATCTTGGTGTTGTCCCTTTGGCTAGTTGCATGCCTTCCATTTATATTGACTAAGATTGTGAGGTAGATGACCTACTTTAGGTTGACTCACCTGTGCCTTACTAGTCTTTTTCTTTTTCGTGTTTTCTTCATGTGATTGCATATGCGTAATGTGATCCCCTATGACGTTTCATTTGATATTCCTCTCTCTTTTGTGCATTCTTCTATATGTAACTTCATTCTTCTCTATGTCGTAATTATTTTTCATTTGTCTTGTGTTTTCCTTTGGGGATGATGCAAGGAATTGAGACATTTATGCCTCTTCCATGTTGACCCAAAATATTTTTCTTTATCTTTTTCATTTGTCTTTTATTTTCCTTTTGGGGATGATGCAAGGCATCGATACATTCATGTCTCTTCTATGTTGACCCAAAATATTTTTCTTTATATTTTTCCATTTTTCTTGTGTTTTCCTTTTGGGAATGACGCAAGGTGTCGAGACATTTAGGTTTCTTCGATGTTGACCTAAAAGGATTTTTCTTTGTTTTCACTCTCTTTGTGTCATTCTTCTAGTTATATGAAGTATTTTGGGAATGATGATAGTTCCATGCTCTATGCATAGACATATTGACCTCGAATCCATAGATTCCTTATGTATTTATGGGGGCAATCCTTCCTTCCTATTTCATGATGCAACTTGCTTCATAAACATAAGACTTGGCATAAGGTTTTCCAATGAAATCTATCATGTCTTAGGATGAAAAAATTGGCTACTTTAAATAAATTGCTCACAGTAATGGTGTAGCAACCGCTTTAAAGTGAGGGCATACAATGATGACATCTTTTGGAAAAATTTCATGGCATGATTTTCCTTTTTTCTTGTGATGTGTCCTATTCTTGGCGGTGTCATTGGGTTTGATTTCGTTCGTGTACGATCTAATATCATGGCATGTTGCAAATGAAGCATACCATGGGTGATGATCTGACACTTTGACTTAACCTCTCTTGAAGACATTACACACAATGCTCCCTAAGAGGAAGACCGTTACACGAACAAAGAAAAATACCCTTTAATAAAAAAATTACATGACAAGCATTTACTAAAGCATTTACATTGTGGTTCCTTATTGAAGTTATCAGGAGGATAACTTTGCTATGGTTAGTATGATGGGAAGCTGATACACTGGCATGACTTTCTCATTATACAGTGGGAAGTTGACACACTAGCATGACTTTCTCACTAAACTAATTCATTGGGACAACTCATCTAGTGGAAAAATTGAGGTTCCACTACACCAAAGTGAACAGCATATGTTATGGACAAACAACCTCATTCCACATCGCGTTGAAATGGTTGTGCTTGATCTCTTGTTTTTGTTTTTATTTCTCTTGGCCTTTGACAGGGTATGATCATGTATCTTTGTTATATCTACATACTTGAGTGTTTTTAATGTCTACTTTAGTGTGAGTTTTACATGGGGTCATCATCTCACCAAAGTGGGGGAAAAATGTAGTAAAAGAAAAGTAGCCTTTTCCCTTACTTTTTTTTATAATTAACATTAAAACTGAACTAATAATGTCTTGGAGTGGTTTTGCAATGTTTTGTACACATTCACACTATTCTAAGACCTTTATTTAACTAAAACATGCATTAATTAATCCTTTCCAAAGGTGTTGTAAAGTGTTGTAACACACTTTCACACTTTTCTAGGATGTATCTGCTTAATTTAAGCCTAGTGGGCCCCTTTCTAAATAAAATGTACATAATGTTTACCTTGTTTAAGTTTTGTAAAGTGTTATAAATTACTTTCACATTTATCTAGGTGGTCTTAATTAGTTTTTGTTAATTAGAGTTATTAACCCCTTTTAATTCAAAATTAGGCCTTAATTTTGACACCTCTTGAAGATCTATACCAAAAATCATGATTTAATTAAAAAATTATTTCATTGGGAAAAGTATGTTCATCATAAGTTGAGCTAGGACCCATTCACCCTTTATGGTGAATGGTTACTCCTTTAATAGGACTTCCCTTTCTTAGTTGATATGGAATGGGTTTTTATCCCTCTTTCAATCACCCAGGGTTAGGTCTTGGTAAACTAAGCTAGGAGCCATTCACCCAAGGTGGCGAATGGGTTCTCCCTTAATGAGGCCCCCCTTTTTGAATTTCATTCTGGTGAGAATTTAATATTTTTTCTTTCCATATCTGGTGTCATCCTTAATTCTTTGAATTTTGAGGTTGATCTCCTAATTTAGTATAAATATGGGGTTATTTCACATTGTTTCTCCTAAGACAATCTAGCAATTCATTATAAGTCTTCAAGAATTCAATTGATCAACCATTAGAGCACTTCAAGAGCATTCATAATGAATTTCAAGGAAGATTTCAAGAGTTTATTGCAGCAATTCAAGATCATATCATCATTTCAAAAGTTTAATGGATGCATGCATGTGGTTGAGCTAATATAGCTAATGTTGCATTGAGGATCAATTTACAAGCATCATCTTACATCCAAGATCCACATTCTTCATGGAAGGTACATGTTAGATTGCACATTTGCATTACAAGAGATCATCCAAGGTGATATCAATTACATTATTTCATGTTGCATGCTACATTCCATCATCTCATCATTTTTTTTAATTACCTACAAGGGGTATAACTAAGGAAAACTCCCATTCACTAAAAACCAACAAGATTTTCTTGGCCTTGAGTGTGTGATTATAGATTTATAGGTTGAATATCAAGTTGAGAAATTTTGGAGGAAAATTGTCAAAGTTGTAAAGTTGCAAAAAGTTGTCATTCAAAGTGCAAAATGACAGAATCAAGGCTACAAAATTGCATACAAACTTCCAAAACTTGATAACAGGGAATTTAAGAGTGCAGCCATCAAGGAACATGACATTGAAATTAATTTTTTTAAACCCTAAAAGGACCCATTCACCATTGAAGGCGAATGAGTCATTTGTAGCTCAAAACCAACAACTTTCTGGCTAGGTACATAGCCTTTTATGCTCTAAAAAAATCCCCATAGTTGCTATAGTACTTAGGTAGCTTTTCTAATTGTTATTGGAATCTTCTTTTACATAATTTGAGTGTTTAGGGTCTTGGGAAAATCAGTGGTAGATCCTCTTGTTCATACACTTGGGTCTGTCCTATTTTTCCCCTATACAAAAATGAACATGTTGAATATCAAGTTGAGAAAGTTTGGAGCAAAATTGTCAAAGGTGCAAAGTGGAAAAAAGTTGTCATTCAAAGTGCAAAATGATGAAATCAAGGCTACAAAATTTCATACAAACTTCCAAAACTTGATAACAGGGAATTTGAGAGTGCATAAATCAAGGAAAAAAACACAAAAATTAGTTTTCCAAAACCCTAAAAGGACCCATTCACCACTGAAGGTGAATGAGTCCTCCAAGTAGCTCAAAACCAACAAATTTCTAGCTAGGTACATAGCTTTTTATGCTCTAAAAACATCCCCCATAGTTACTATAATAGTTAGGTAGCATTTCCGATTGTTAATGGCATCTTCTTTTACATAATTTGAGTGTTTAGCGCCTTAGGAAAATTAGTT
>VDFB02322083.1:28690877-28736681 GCA_007258455.2 Sequoia sempervirens | reverse complement strand
AAATTCCTTATTACATCCTCTTCAGGGTCAAATACATCAGATATGGCCCTCTTTGTTAGCAAGGTCCTTCTGATCATATTAATATGACCCTATGGGTCACATACTCTTTCCTTTCTAGAATTGAGGGGATAATTAACCCTCATGAAACTCTATAATCCCTCCAACATATCAGATCCAATAGACAATTCGTCAAATACTATCAAATTAGGGAAAAAAGTTTCTTTCCTCTGATTCCTTATTAAGTCATGTTCCATCCAAAGCATCGGCCACATGAATTGTAGAAAAAATACCCTTGTATGTACAAATTTGGGCAATAGGTGTGGTGCTTGGTCACAACCGTACACTCTAATAGTGGTGTGTTATGGCATGAGGAACCAATTAGTATAATTATGAGTACATCCAATTTCTGGCTTGTACTATTCAGGCCTCATTACATTCATCAAAGATTCAGGTAACCTTGGTGTTAGGTAACCAAGGGCGGCTATCAATCTAACAACAAAGTCATCTCTAAATACAACAGAATCACATTCTATACACCTGCTATCCCAAATGTAACACCAATTTTGTACTGGGAGTCTTACTCCATTCTCTTATGTGCATAACTTCATTCTCCTAGTGCATTTCATTTCATTTTGGTACAATATTAAATGACACAATAAAGAATATTTTCTAAAGGCAATGGGAGCCTTAGCCTCTCTAACCTACAACAAACCCTCCTATATTTGTTCTTCAATTAGAGATGAAAAATCAAATTCTACATTTGAATTAGGGTGTTGAATAATATTAGCCATCCTCATCAATCCCACTCACATATTTTCTTCTTCATCTATCCCTAGTACTTGACACAATGCATGATAGGTGTTTTTGAAGTAAACCTAAAAATCTGAATTTGGGAAAGGCTCAATTTTTTAGGAAGGGATAGGTAGTATTATGTTATTATCACCCCTCTTCATATGTAAGGAGAGCTCATCACTTCTATATGTTATTCTCAGTCTCTTGTACTCTTGTTCCAATTTCCCCAAAATTACCTCTATTATATCTTGCTTATTTAGGTTAAAACACTTGATAATGGCCTCTCTTGAGACATCAACCAAGCACCCATCATCTGGAAGCCTGGAAATTTTGGTTGGGGCATGGTAGCTATGGGACAGGGCTTTAATCAACTCAATATCAGTGAAAATATTTGGGACAATAAGTTTAGGTAAATCAAGGGTCCACAGGTTTGATGTTGGTACCTTATCATTTTTGTTTCGATAGAAATACCAATACAAGTTCCAACTTGACTGAGGCACAATAGGGTCTCTACATCCCTGAGCTATGTCTCTAAAAAACTTTTTGGGTCATTTATCTACTAAACTAGGTAATAAAGAAAGTATGGGGACTGTAAAGAGGGTTTACTAGCTTTGACTTCATCTTTTTTAGCTCCTACTTCTGTTCTCTTTGGTGCCATTGTTATAAAATTCAAAGAGTGATGAGTGGAGCTTACTCGGTGAGATAATTCATCTCAAAGAATTCCCTTCACTCCTACACCTTGAGCTTGTTTTCTCTTGGTCTCTACTATTATGAATGATAAATATCAATCTACTTCATGTATCTTCACACCAAGATGCATTAACTCTCGACTCATAAATTCACATCATTCAAATCTTTGTATCGAGCTCAATTTCATATTTTGATGTTGACTGATGTGATTGGCATACTTTAAATGAATGAACAATTGCTTTACTATGATACCTCATGTTGCTTTTCACTCCTTTGTGGTACCGCAGTATGTTTTTTATCCTTCTTTAGTGTACCACTCTACTGCACATCTCCTTTGGCTCTCTTGCAGTACCGTGCTGTATCCTTACTACATATGTCAATATACCACTTTACCGCGGGCTACCATTTATCTTCCTGCGATATCATGGTATCATCCCAATACTCCTCCTTAATATACCACTTTACCATTGGCTATGTTCTGACCCTTTGTGGTATAGCAGTGTCTCCTTTTATCATTACTCTTTAGTATACTGCTCTACCATGGGCTATGTCTTGACTCCTTTAGGTACAATGGTAAAGAGGTATAGATGATAGTGTATAATAGTGGCACCTTTTACCATCATACCATAAGCTACTTTGTAATGCATTGTGGTAGAGAGGTATGGGGTGACTAATGCAATAGTGGTATAGCGGTAAAAGGACATTTTGACCTTATGGATAACAATAATGAGGTTTTTTATGAAAATGATAGTATGAATTTAAGATTTTCACTAATAAAATCCTTGAATTTTTTTATGAAAATTCTAGTTCCAACACTGTGTCATGTATATTTTGGTAATGAAAATGAAAATAAGAATTTGGTTTAAAGGTGGGGGGTAAAGGTTTGGTAGTATCAAGTGGTTTGAATGTAGGAAAAGTGATCACCTATTGTTGTAGTAGTTGATTCATTGTATTAGGGAGAGTGTCAAGTAAGGGCGTAAATTGTCTCTTCAGGACCCCATAGATAAAGGGAACCGCTACTTTAATAGTGGCCACTTGATTAGACACGGGTTGAGTTGGTTGTGGAGGAGGGGGATTGAACTGTAAAAAGTCTATTTGGTTTTCTAAATTTTTGCGTGTTGTTTTGGTTGCTTTGTGTAGACTTCTCAGCTCGGTTAGAAGTGGATTTTGAATCATGACTAATAATCAGGTTGTGGTAGTCACAAAGGGCTATACAAAAATTCTTGAAAGGAGGAAATTTCATCATGGTCAATTTATCCTGAATTTGAGTTTGCAATTTTTCAATAAGCATCTCTTGGAGATGTGAATTAGGAATCTTGACATCTACTTGAGCATACAATGACTAATAATGTGAAATGAAATCAGATAATTTTTCATCCATAGTTTGTTTACATCTCATTAAATCAACCATTGTCTTTTTGGGAGTCATATGGACTTGAAAATGACTTATAAAGGCATCAACAAGTTCATTAAATGATCAAATTGAATGATTAGCTAAGTTTGAAAACCACTCCAAGGAAGTGTCTTTTAAAGTCCCCATAAATAGTTTGGCTAATAGTTTATCATCAAGGACAAAATAATTGCACAAGGTTGTATAAGCATTTACATGATTAGTAGGGTCTCCTTTGTCTCCATACTTCTCAAACCTAGTCATCTCAATTCCTTGTGGCATGGGTTTTCTTAAGATCTCCAAAGATAATGGGCTACTACGGACATAGTATGTGGATGGTGCAGTTTGATTTTGGTTAGTGGTGGATATTTTTTGTTGCATGAAGGAAATAGTTTGAAAGAGTTGTGTAATGAGAGGGTCAGTGTAAGTGGTATGAGGTGGAAGAGAGGATGGTGATGGAGTATATGTGATGTTAGGAGAAGTGAATTGGATGCTAAGGGAGGTGAAGGTGGTGGAGGATGGAACATTCAATGCCACAAAATATCTAGGAATGTTGGTTGGAATAGAAAAAGAAGGAGTCACATGACTAACCTATTGCATGGTAGTTGTAACTTGAGGAGCAATATAGGTTGGTATGGATGATATGGTTGAAGGAGGAGGAATGTGAGATCCTCCTTGGCTAACCATTGTGTTTCCTAGTTGAGATGTGTTAGAGGTGGAAGAAGCATGTTTTTGGTATATCTCAACAAATTTTTTAATGACATCTAAACCCTCATCACTTTCAAGCATTAGATGAATGTTGTCGATAGAAGGAATTGTAGTGTTGGAAATGTTTTCAAGACACAAGCTTTGTTGCAAATGTGTTAAATCCTCATGAATGTTAATAACTTTATCTTGTGGAATAGGATCCTTTTATGTGTCAAAGTGATTTTTATGGTTTTCAGATGCAAAATGAAGATGCAAATGTAGAATTTTAGTTTTTGTAATGTTTTGAAGTGCAAAAATGAAATCTATATGAGATATTCACTAATGCAAATTTGTAAATCCTAGGATGCAAAAAAAATGCAAAAAGATAATGTAAAAGCTAATGCTATGAGTCCTAGGATTTAAATACAATCAAATCAAAAAGAGGATGTTCAATATGCAAGTTCACCAAAATGAACCATCAATTTTTGGGTGGGCCATCTACTTCTCTTGCACTCTTAGGGTTTTTCACCTAAAAGGAGAGAGATAGGCCCAAAAAATGTGGTGGTTCACTCAAACTAATGTATGCACATGGAATTAAGCCTAAATGCATTGATCTAGATGCAACAAAATGATAAAATTGATTGATTATGTATGCAAAACTAATGAAATATGAAGTGTTTAAAAACACAATGTGATATGTAGAAATGAACTAGAAACATAAACAAATGAAATTAGAATTGAATGAGACTGAATTGAGTGCACTTGGAGATGGAATGCTAATGCTGGAAGATTCTAGAATCTGATATAAATCACTATTGATGACTAGTGATACTCATTCACCACTGATGGAAAATCAATCCTTCTTCTAGTAAACTTTATCGAAACTAATTTCTAACTATCAAAAACTGAATTATGATGAAATCAACTTTTCCAGCCTAAAGGTGGGACTAATTTTCCACTGATGGAAAATCAGTCCTCCAAAATTCTATAAATTCAAGGGCCAATTCTGTGGGTCCAAACCTACACTTGTCTTCTTATCGGGTTGACGGAGTCAAATCTATAGAAAATGAGCTTAATGTTGTCTCCAAGCTTGAATTAGGGTTTAGTTGACTTGAATCACTTTGATGACTTGATGACTACTTTTCAACACCTATTTCTTTGAAAAATATTCCTACAAAACCTACAAACACACATGCAAAGATGGGAAAATTGGTTAAGGATTAAAGTATAGGGATTTTCTTTAGTCAAGTCCCACTTTGGTAATCAAACCCTTGATAAAGAAATGAAATGAAAACAAGAAAGGAATGATGAATAAACAACATGCAAGTGTCCTAAATTCACCAAAACCTTATTGTTGAAGCATGAAGATATGTCAATGGTTGCTCCAAGATGCTTGATAATTGCTTGATCAAATGATGCAATGATGCTTTGAATGCAAGAAGGCCAATTGATGTTGAATGAGTGAATGAGATGAATAGGGATTAAAATGGATGGAAAAACACTTATTTATACACAATTATTCCCTAACAACCCAAGAATACATCACAGGCTGACATAAGGTCTTAATGAATAAAAACCTACAAGAAATTTGAATTTATTTTCAATTTTGTGCTAAGAGGGACCCATTCACCACCCATGGCGAATGAGTCCTGCTCAAGGCTTGCAAGTGGGTGTCAAGAATTAAGTTGCTTTTAATGTTGTTTCTCTGGTTTGTATTAAAAAAACACTTAATTAAGGCCTATAAGTGCATAAGGGGCCAAATAAAGCATAAGAAAGGTGTAATTAGTGATGACAAGCCTAGAAAAGCATGAAAGTTTGTTACAAGACTTTACAACACTTTTGAAATAGGACTTGATAATTGATAAAAAAGGGAATATTTAGATGAATTATAATAAGAAGTGTCTAGAAAAGTGTTGAAATTCATTACAAAACTTTAAAACACCTTCACAAGACATCTTAAATTCTTAATAATTTGAATATCCAAGACCTAATGTGAATGTTTAAGGCACAATGCAACATTAAAATCTAAGAAAAATAAGCTAAGCATCACAGGAAAAAGACCTAAATAACCATAAAAATTTCTAAGATCCATTTTTCTATGGTACACCTCTTATGGTTTTTTATATTGCTAAGTCATTTGCAAGTTCCTATTTCTTACCCGAAAATGCTAGACTGGTATGAGCTACAATGTGCCGATGATATCTCTTATGAGACCAAAGTGCAAAAAGGCCACAAACTTTGACAACTTGTTACTCATAAACTGTGGCACTTAAAAATATTTTTTATAAAGTTATAGGATAATGTATGGCCCCTATAAAATAAAATCTCTTAGGTTTTGGTATCTTTGAGCTATTCACCCATGGTGTCGAATTTGTAATTGATGGAAAAAGTGTCAAATGCATGCAGTGTAAAGTTGCAAGGTTGTGTAACTTTCATTCTATTTGTCATGCGATAAAACCAATAGTTCCAATACATACATATGGGGTAGGTTTGCACTAGGCATGGTCCTATTTTGCACCCAAGCATGCTGAAGTGGTTTGAGCTACAATGCACTGAAGATATCTCTTAAGAGACAAAAGTGAAAAACTACAACAAAATTTGACAACATGTTACTTGGAAACTGTGGCACTTAGAGACATTATTTCTAAAGGTATAAGATCATGTAGGGACCATCTACAATAGCCTATCCCAATTTTTAAAATTTTGGAACCATTTGCCTGTGGTGTTGAGTTTTTAGTTGATAGAAAAATAATTAAATGAATATAGTGTAAAGTTTCAAGGTGGGGAAACTTTCATTCTATTCACTATGCAACAAAACTAACAATTCCAACATATTTTAATGGTAGGTTTACACTAGGAAAGGTCCTATTTTGTACCCATACATGCTGGAGTGGTCCTAGATACAATGCATTGGCAATATCTCTTGAGCTACCAAAGTGCAAAAAGGTAGCAAAATTTGATGACCTATTAATTGAAAACTATGGCACTTAGAAACATTTTTTCTAAAGGTACAAGATCAAGTATGGGCCCTTTATAATAGCCTCTCTCAGTTTTTGATATATTTGAGCCATTTTCCTGTGGTGTTGATTTTTCAATTGATGGAAAAACATCAAATGCATGAAGTGTAAAGTTGCAAGGCAGTGTAACTTTTGTTCTATTCAACATGTGACCAGACCAACAGTTCCAACATGACCAAATAGGTAGGTTTATGCTAGGCATGGTCCTTTTTTGCACCCAAACATGCTGAAGTGATCCAAGCTATAATGCATGAGTGATATCTCTTAAGAGGCCAATGTGCAAAAAGGAAGCAAAGTTTGATGACCTATTACTCAAAAATTGTGGTATTTAGAAACATTTCATCTAAAGATACATCATCATGTAGTGCCCCTCTATAACCTCACTTGTTTTTTTATAGCTCCAAGCCATTTGATCTTGTTGTCGAGGTTTTAGTTGATGGAAATGCATCAAATGCATGTAGTGTAAAGTTGTAAGGTGGTATAACTTTTGTTCCATTCATCATGCAACCAAAATTAAAGTTACAACATGTCTGAATGGGTAAGTTTACACTAGGAAATTTCCTATTTCACACCTAAACATTCCAAAGAGGACCGAGCTACAATGCATCAATGATATCTCTTAAGAGACCAAAATGCAAAAATGCAGCAAGCTTTGATGACCTATTACTTAGAAATCATCATACTTAGAAAAATTTCACATGAAAGTATAGGAATATGTAGGGCCCTTCTATAATAACCTCTCTCAGTGTTTGATATCTTTGAGTCATTTTCTCATAGTGTCGAGTTTTCAGTTGATGGAAAAAGTGTCAAAAATATGTAGTGTAAAGTTGATAGCTAGTGTAACTTTTTTTTTTGTTTTTGTGCGACCATACCAATACTTCCAATGCATCTATATGGGTATTTTTATCCTAGGTAAGGTCCTATTTCACACGCAAAAATGTCAGATTGGTTGAAGCTACAATGCATGGGTGATAACTCTTAAGAGACCAAAGCGCAAAAAGGCAGAAAAATTTGATGACCTATTACCTATAAATCATGAGACCTAGAAACATTAGGTTTGAAGGTATGTGATCATGTAGGCCCCATCTACAATAACCTGTCTCAGTTTTCAATATCTCTAAGCCATTTTTCCATGGTGTCAACCTTTCAATTGATGGAAAATGTGTCAAATGCATGTAGTGTAAATTTGCAACATGGTGTAACTTTTGTTCTATTGATTGTGTGGCCAAACCAACAATTCCAATACATTCAAAGGGGTAGGTTTACACTAGGAAATGTCCTATTTCACACCCAAACATGTCAAAGTGATCCTAACTACAATGCACAGTGATATCTCTTAAGAGACCAAAGTGCAAGAAGGTAGTAAACTTTGATGACACATTACATGGAAATTGTGGCACTTAGAAACATTATTTTTAAAGGTATGATACCATGTAGGGACCCTCTACAATAACCTCTCTTGGTTTTTGATATATTTGATCTATTTGTTCATGGTGTTGAGTTTTTCAGTTGATGGAAAAAGTATTAGATGAATGCAATATAAAGTTTCAAGGTAGTGTAACTTTTATTTTGTTCTTCATGTGACCAAACTGATAGTTTCAACATGTTCAAATGGGTAGGTTTATAATAGGAAAGGTATTGTTTCACACCCAAACATTTTAGAGTGGTGCAAGCCACATTGCATAGGAAGCATGAAACATACATGAAAAACACATGAAGTATACACAAGAAGCATGAAGCATACACATGAATCATAAAACATACACATGAATACATGTAATACATGAAGTATACAAAAGAAGCATGAAGCATAAATGTGAACACATAAAGTATACATAGGAAGCATGAAGCATACATGTGAATACACATAATATGTAAAGTATACAAAGAAGCATGAAGCATACATGTGAATACATGAAGTATACACAAAAAACATGAAGTATACATGTAAGCATAGGAATTATACATAGGAAGCATTGAGCATACACATGAATACATGTAATACATGAGGTATACACAAGAAGTGTGAAGCATACATGTGAATACATGAAATATACATAGGAAAAATGAAGCATACATGTGAACACATGAAGAATACATAGGAAGCATGAAGCATACATGTGAATACATATGAACACATGAAGTATACACATGAAGCATAAAAAATAAATGTGAATACATGTAATGCATGAAGTATACATAAGAATCATGAAACATACACATGAACAAAAGTAATATATGAAGTATACACAAGAAGCATGAAGCATACACGTGAATACATGAAGTATACACAAGAAGAATGGAGCATACAAGTGAACTCATGAAGTATACATAGGAAGCATCAAGAATACACATGAACACACATAATACGTCAAATATACACAAGAAGTATACATAAAAAACATGAAGCATACATGTGAATACACATAATACATGAAGTATAAACAAGAAGTATGAAGTATACATGTAAATACATGAAGTATACATGAGAATCATGAAGCATACATGTATATACATGTAAAATGTCAAGTATATACAAGAAACATGAAGCATACACATGAATACATGAAGTATACATGTGAAACATGAAGCATACATGTGAACCCATAAAGTATACACAAGAAGTATGAAGAGTACACATGAATACTCATACTCCATGAAGTATACATAAGAAGCATGAATCATACACATGAATACATGTAATGCATGAAGTATACACATGAAGCATGAATTTTAGACATGAAAAAATGAAGTATACATAAGAAAAATTAAGCATACATGTGAATACATATAATACATGAAGTATACATGAGAAGCATGAATCATACAGGTGGATACATGAAGTATACATAGAAAGCATGAAGCATTCACATGAACACATAAAGTATACATAGGAAGCATGAAGCATACATGTGAATACATGTAATACATGAAGTATACACAAGAAGCACAAAGCATACACATGAATACACATCGTGTGACCAAATCGATATTTCCAACACATTTGGATGGGTAGATTTATCCTAGATAAGGTAATGTTTCACACCCAAACATGTTGGATTGGTTTGAGCTATAATGCACTAACGATATCTCTTAAGAGACCAAAGTGCAAAAAGGCAGCAAACTTTGATGACCTATTACTTGGAAATCATTGCACTTAGAAATATTATGTTTGAAGGTACAAGATCAAATAGGATCCATCTATAATAACCTATCATTTTTTTATATCTACAAGCCATTTGTTGATGGTATCGATCTTTCAGTTGATGAAAAAAGCGTCAAATGCATGTAGTGTAAAGTTGTACGGTGGTGTGACTTTTTTTTGGTTCATCATGTGACCAAAAAACTAATTCCAACATGTTCAAATGGGTAGTTCTACTTTAGGAAATATCTTATTTCACACCCAAACACGCTAGAGTGGTCCTAGTTATAATGCACTAATGAAATCTTATAAGACAAAAAAGTGCAAAAAGGTAGAAAATTTGATGAAATGTTGATAAAAAGTAATGGCACTTAGAAACATTCCATTTGAAGGTACAGGGTAATGTAAGACCCCTCTATAATAACCTCTCTTTGTTTTTGATATCTCCGATCCATTTTCCTATGGTGTTGAGTTTTCAGTTGATGGAAAATAACCAAATGCATGTAGTGTAAAGTTACAAGGTGGCGTAACTTTCATTCTATTAGTCATGTGATAAAATTGATGGTTCCAACACATTCAGATGGGTAGATTTATCCAAGATAAGGTAATGTTTCACACCCAAACATGTTGGATTGGTTTGAGCTATAATGCACTGAAAATATCTCTTAAGAGACCAAAGTGCAAAAAGGAAGCAAACTTTGATGACCTGTTACTTGGAAATCATGGCACTTAGAAACATTATGTTTGAAGGTACAAGATCACATAGGATCCATCTATAATAACCTATCATTTTTTTATATCTACAAGTCATTTGTTGATGGTGTCGAGCTTTCAGTTGATGGAAAAAGCATCAAATGTATGTAGTGTAAAGTTGAAAGGTGGTGTAAATTTTTTTTTTTTCATCATGTGACCAAAAAATGAGTTCCAACATGTTCAAATGGGTAGTTCTACTCTAGGAAATGTCTTATTTCACACCCAAACATGCTAGAGTGGTCCTAGTTATAGTGCACAAATGAAATCTCTTAAGACAACAAAGTGAAAAAAGGTAGAAAATTTTGATTAAATGTTACTCAAAAATCATGGCACTTAGAAACATTCCATTTGAAGGTACGGGGTCATGTAGGACCCCTCTACAATAACCTCTCTTGGTTTTTGATATATCTAAGTTGTTTATGAATGGTGTTGAGTTTTCAGTTGATGAAAAAAGTGTCAAATGCATGTAGTATAAATTTGTAAGGTGATGTAAGTTTAATTTTGTTCATTGTGTGACCAAACTGACAATTCCAACATGTTCAAATGGGTAGGTTTATGCTAGGAAAGTTCTTGTTTCATACCAAAACATGTCAGAGTGGTATGAGCTACATTGCATAGAAAGCATGAAGCATATACGTAAACACATGAAGTATACATATGAAGCATGAAGCATACACGTGAACACATGGAGTATACACATGAATCATGAAGCATGAAGCATACACATGAATACATATAATACATGAAGTATACAAAGGAAGCACGAAGAATAGACATGAACACATGAAGTATGTATGTAGGAAGCATGAAGCATACATGTGAGTACACATAATATATAAAGTATACATAATAAGCGTGAAGCATACACATGAATACATGAAGTATACATAGGAATCACGAAGCATACACATGAACACATGAAGTATACATAGGAAGTGTGAAACATATATGTGAATACACATAATACATGAAGTATACAAACAAAGCATGAAGCATACACATGAATACATGAAATATACATAGGAAACATAAAGCATACACGTGAACACATTAAGTATACATAGGAAACATGAAACATACACATCAACACATGAAGTATACATAAGAAGAATAAAACATACACATGAACACATGAAGTATACAAAAGAAGCATGAAGCATACACATGAATACACATGAACACATGAAGTATACATAAGAAGCATGAAGCATACACATGAAAACATGTAATACATGAAATATACATAGGAATCAGAAGAATACATGTGAAAACATGAAGTATACATAGGAAGCTTGAATCATACATGTGCATATACATAATACATGAAGTATACACAAGAAGTATGAAGCATACATGTGAATACATGAAGTATACATAAGAATCATGAAGCATATCTATGAACACATGAAGTATACATAGGAAGCATGGAACATACACATGAAAACATGCAGTATACATAAGAAACATGAAGCATACATGTGAATACATGTAATACATGGAGTATACACAAGAAGTATGAAGCATACACATGAATACATGAAGTATACATTATAAATATGAAGCATACATGTGAAAACATGAAGTATACACAAGAAGCATGAAGGATACACATGAGTACAAGTAATACATGAAGTATACAAAGGAAGCATGAAGCATACACATGAATACATGTAATGCATGAAGTATACACAGGAAGCATGAAGCATACATCTAAACACATGAAGTATACATATGAAGCATGAAGTGTACACATGAATACACATAATACATGAAGTATACACGAGAAACATAAAGCATGCATGTGGATACATGAAGTACACACAAGAAGCATGAAGCATACACATGAACACATGAAGTATACACATAAATAAACATGAGACACAAAGTAGGAATAATACATGGGAAGAAGTGAAGCATGTACTCAAATACACATAAGCAATGAAATATACACATGAATATAAAGTAAAGACATGAATAAAGAATATACACATGAAAACAAATTATTCACAAAGTATACATTAGAATACATGTAAGTCACAAAGTATACACATAAGTTGTAAATTATACATTTGAATACACATAAGTCATAAGTTAAAAGTCATGAAGTATACATATGAATACATGTAAGTCACAAAGCATTCACATGTATACGTGTAAGTCACAAATTATGAAGACACATAAGTCACCAATATAGAAATCAAAGGCATAGTCATATAGAAATGCATTATTGGTCTACATAAGAAGAAGGTTGAATAGTTTATTAAAGAAGCTAACAAGATTATTATCCTTCACTGCAGGAGTTTTTAGATAATTAAATTTATACCCAGTAACATTTTTGATGAATGTTATAAACTTATAGGAACATGTGAAAATTTGAATGTAATAAAAGTCATCAGTAATTATTTAAGCATTAGATGAATAATAGGTGAATATTCAATAGTAACAATCAAGAACAAGATGTAAACAACACCATGGATGCCTACAACATTCAAGAATACAATTTACAAAATACACATGATAACATCATTCAAGAATAGCTATACTATATAGGATTTACTTAATCCTCATGTTGACAAAGTTTAGGATAAAATTATATAATTTGATAGTAGTGGTAAAATAAGATTTGCATTAATCAAAAACTCCTAAGGCTATATAATGATATATGTCAACAAAAGTATACAATATATCCAATAAAGTCATATAGGCTTACTACAAAAGAGTCATATGGACATGAAATGTCACATATATCGATAGTACAAAGCATATGTTAAAAAATGCCATGTAGGCATACAAAAAATGACCCTAATGCATAGTCATTTCCCAGTAGGGGAAGTAAATAGATCACACTACCTTTGATGATTGGTTGGATGGAGTTTCTATTGAATATTTTGTCTTTTGAATGTGCTCACTAGTCGACCTATCTTCTCTCATTTGGAGATATAGCTGATCCAATAAGAAGTATAGATGTTAATATATAGAAATTGAATTGTGGAATGGTATATAACAAAATAATTACTTACCACAAATAAATAATCAGCACGCTCATCTGCAATAGTAGAATGTCGATGATCAGGAGTCACAAGAACTTGTAGAAACCATCAAGCTATCAATTAAAATACATACAAGTATCATGAAAAATTTCAATAATAGACCATAAAAGAGAAAATATAATGTCAAATGTACTAATTTGTCACATACCTCTGCCAAAGGATTAGAATTGGCTATTTTTGTAGCAACTCTATGGTCCATCATGCCACAAACATCACTAGGGTTGTCTAATTTCAACATATAAAAATGAAACAACAAATATGAAGTTTGTTATCACTTTCATTAGTTTCTTTGTTTAATTAAAATAATAGACAAGGTAGTGAACTGTTTGAAATGACAAATGCCATGCCAATAAAATTTCTATGGATTGTTTTGATGTCTATTTTTGGATTGCTTATAAGGTAGTTATCAAGGTCTTTTTGAAGGTATATAACCAAATATATCTCATGGTATCCATAAATAATGGAGAACTTGTTGATATTCATTGAATGTTACAAAAAGGATTATTGAGAATCCTCATGATGATGAATATATTGCACTTGTCTTTATACAAACTTGTAGCAGATAAGGACCTTTGGTCTCAATATAGAAAAATAGAACATAGAAAATTATATATGTTAAGAGTTTCATAATGTAGGATGAAACACCTACAATGGCAAAGAGGACTCAATCTCATGTAGAAAGGGATAGCCATATAAATTTTTTTATGACAATCATACCAATAATGCAATGGGTAGTCACTTTCAATAATGGAAAGTTTTTAAGAATGAAGGAAAAACTTAAACCATTATCATGAATTTGTATCAATCATTATACAAAAAGAATAGTGAATACCATTGTGGTGAAAGGAGTGAATGGTTATATTATTGAGCCATTCATGAAGAAAATAAATTCATCAAGCTAACAATGGAGGAAAATATCTTCACAAAAGACAGTCAATTCATCAAGAAAATGACCTCATTCATAGTAATTCATAATTGCACAATGACTTTGGAGGAAGTCTTGATGACTATATAATGACCCCTATGAAAGAGATAGAACATGAAGATAAGAGTGACAATCCAAGAAGGTAAATGCAAGGAAAATGATAGTCCTATGAGAAGGAAAACAAGGATAGTCATTATTGATTGTGATAAATATATAAATGATCATGATTTAGCATTCTTAATGTGTCCTTAACATAAAATTTATGACTATGATTTTAAATGATTGTAATAATTATTGAAGGACATTGATATTGTTGATAGTCATCATGAATGTGATGAAGACTCCTATATTGTTGGTCGTATTAATGAATGTACTATGACCTTGGATGAAGAACTTAATATAGTGGTTAAGGAATGTGATTTATGTATTTTAAAGTGTGTTAAATTAAGTCTTAATGTATGTTCCCATGCTTTGTAATGAAGCTAAAGACCCTATGATTTGTCCTCATTAACTATAATGGTTTGTCCTCAATGAAGTCTTATGACTATTCATAGTTCTCAATGAGTCTTATGAGTATGCTTTGTCCATTTAAGAAAATGAAAAAGTTTTAAAGAGGAAATTATGGATAAAGGACATCATTCATACATGTAAGGACAGTTATTTCATACTAAAAATTGTGACTATATTGTGACCTAAGCGGAGTATTTATGATTGTACTATGGATCCTTATGAAAGACATTCATTAAGAAAATTTAAAAATTTAAATTCACAAATACCTTATAAGGAAAATCAACCTAAGGGTGGCCTAGGATAATAAAATATCATTAATTAAGGCATGAGACACAATCAAGGGATAGTTTTTCAAATGTCAATGAAATAGAGGAAAATAACTACTAATTTAGGATAGTCATATTTTCATCATTCCAATAGGAAAGTCTAGTATGAGGAGAAATTTTTTTATTGTATTATTTCATAGTCAAAGATTCAAGGGAGGATAATAACCAAAGAGGCTAGGGTTATAGTGAAAAAGGGCATATGATAGACTACAACAAATGAAAATCAAGACAAATGATATCAGAGTCATATGTCAAAAGCTATAAGACTTTTATAAGAAAAAATAGAAAGATGTCTTGGAGGTTGTTGATAGTGTACAAGACCTCAAGAGAGTTTCAAATGGGATAGTCACTTCATTGTTGACAGTGATAGGAATTTCAAGGAAGAAAGAAGATTCAAAGGATAGTTTGATAGTATAGTGGTCTCCATGGATTTAAAGGTAGTCCATGGATTTCTTTTAGACACTAAATGCATGTAAGTGGGTGAAGGTAACCTTGCATAGAATAGTGAAACCATGATGAGTAAGGGTAGATATGGAAGCGACATTTGAGATGAAATACTTCCAAGAAAGGTTATTCATTACAAAGGGAAGACTTCAAGGGTAACAAATCATTAAAGGAAAGAAGGTAATCACGTCATTATAGATGCCAATACAATGTTATATTTAAGGATATTAAAATGGTATATGAAAGTCATTGAAGTGTCCTTAACTTCACATCAAAATAAAGACATTCATGACAAAGGGAATTTTTAGACTTTAAAATGACAATCCTTTGTTCCTTTTCATCACAAAATGATAGTTTTCAATCATAAAGAAAAATTGTCATCAAATACAAAGCTATAAGATAAAATAATTAATATGTGAAAGGATATTAGATTGAAAATAAAGTGAAAATGACAAGTTCAAAACCAAAATATATGATGCATAATTTAAAAAACTAATGAATTCCCTACACCCATCACTTTAAAGAACTTAGTTATCTAAGTTCATGAAGTTTCAAGCATTATAATTTAAGATTTGTACACACAAAATTACCAAAACTAGCTAACATTGTTTTACAACACCATTAATGAATAAAGGTTACCTGAGTGAAAGTTTTTTGAGGAGGAGAATAGCAAGGTATCAAGGTCAAAGATCCACTAGAAAACTATTTTACATCCAAAGTGTGTTATGAGACAATCATTCATATAACATTCAACTATTCACATGTAATAATTATTTCTTCAATACTAGTTGCATACCTATGGACTCAATATCATAAACATATAGGGGTTTGTAGGAATGGTGCACATATCATCAACACTCTGACCTTGAATTTTAATCATATTCATTCTACTAATTTAGTTATTCGTACATTTCAAAATAGAATTTAATAAACAAAATTAAATGAATTTTCTGAATTTTACCTAATTATCAATGTCAAATGTTTCATTTAACAAAGCATCTATCATAATCATCTTCTTCGTAGTTGAGGTATGTTGTGTAGATATATCCCACGCACTCTCATGATCATACCTACAAAAAAAAACAAAAGATTGACAATGGTGGGTTAGAACTCTAGGTCTAGAAATCTCACCCACATCAAGCTCTACTAGAGGCCTTATATATTGTACAATGCTCTAAGTGAGTGAGCTAATTGAGTCTAGCGTGTCCACCTCAATACTCTCCTTCACAATGGAATGAATGTTGGAAAGCTCCACCACGAGTTTGGCCAAGGGTATTGGTTCCAATTGTGGATTACATTGTTCACCTAGTCTATCATGTGTGGAGCCCCCACCTCTACCCTAAAATTCTAAATAGTCAAAATAATTTGGCACCTTATTGAGGAAAAAATTCACAATAGAGTTTTCTCAAAAAATACTATGGTACCTTGTATTTATTGCTTGGATTTTGGTCAAAACCCATCCACCACCACTTCAAAAACTAATTTTTAATTAATTCATGGTGGCATCAATGGATGGGGAACCTTCTACATGCATGTGATAAAGGTGGATTGGTTCTTGGGTTTGTAAAAGGGAGTACAAGTCGACTTTGCTATTTTTTTTCTTTCTTCACTTGTGCATAGGAAAGTCCACTTAGTCAATAAAATCGTTTTAATTCCTCCCTCTTATTTGACCAAAAATTAATTTTTTCACTCATTTCTCCTACATGAGATACAATCAACTTTAGTGATTTGACAATGCCTCTCCTATAAGGGTGGGTTCCATCATGTTCATTTAATCTTGCAGTCAATTGTTTAAGATCTATTTTTTGTTTACAATTTTATTTAAAATATTTTCTTGATTTCCTTAAGGATGCCTATGAACTAAGGGAGGGGTTTGAGGTTCTTGTTTGGGAGACTCTTCGTGAGGGGGTGATTGTGAATTATCAATGTTTTGAGGTGATTGATTTCCTAGAAATTAAAACAAATTTTAATTAAAAAACCTATTTCAATCTACATTTTAATTCAAATTCAAAAATAAACTAATAGAAATACATACCTCTTTGACCTCTTCAATGTCTTGGTGGCATCCTTGTGAAGAATCACAAGCATAGGGTGGAAAAAATGATCTCCTTTTGATGGGCACGGATTGTAAAGAAAAAAAATTGGAAGCACAAGTCACGAATAGGAAAAATGTAGGGTTTCACATGCTAGGTTTTTATTTACCTTTTTCATTTTGTGAGCACCAAATTTGTCACTTGCCTAATTTGCAGTTCACCTAATTTGGTGCTTACCAAATGCATTTTTTTATATATTTTTAAAAATGTGGCACCTTTTTTTGTCATAACTTGGTGCACTTACCAATCATTTGATGAACACAATCAATCAATTCAAATTTTAATCACTTCTATTTGGTTGTTTCAATTTTTTATTTTTCTCTATTTTCTTGGCTTCATTTTTAGATTATAGATTTAATCTAGACCTTTGGTATTTGTAAAGAAAAATAAAACTAAGAAAACTATTTTTTCAGCTTCCACACAAAATTACCAACCTAATTGAAATAGATGCAATATATAAATGAAAAGGGCATGGATTTACCATTTCCACCATTACAAACTTATACATGAGACCATGTTTTGTATTTTATTAATCCTTTATATAGAATCACATGTTGAAGGGATACAAGCTCATAAGTATTAGGGATGGTTGAAAGCTTAGATTTATCTAAATGATTGTGTAGAAATCAACATTTAAAAAGTGTCTCATGCTAATCCAACATCAGAAGGCAAAAATTATTTAATATGTAATAAGTATGGCATGTTCCCAAAGTTGGGTCTATATTCTTAGGTTTTATACCCAACACTTACATGTCCAATAGGAATATCTTTTAGTATATTCTCTTTGAGCCTATATGGAAGGTTATAGTATTATTGAATTGGAAGGGGACTCCTAAGTAGTTTCATTCTCACTATAGAGTAGGAAAAGTGAACCTAGATCCAACTAGGATAAACATCTTTTCATTTGACCTCATGTTTTGATACAAAACCAACTAGGGTTGATGATTGTCTTGCTACCACAAGGGAGAGATAATCTCCTAGGGTTCAGTCCTTTTGAGTTATAAAGATGGAAAATTCTATGTTACTAACAAGCCTATTTGATATAAACCCTATATTTAAAAATATAATTTATCGCATAGATGAAAGTGGAAACTATTGGAACAATTGCAAATTTGAAGAGATATATGTTGATGGTGTTCTTAGCACTACAACAACTTAGATAGAATACAAGTATCCTATCTCTCTTGAAAGGGAAATTTCTATCAGCAAGCCTCAAGAAACAATCCTAAGGTCTCTAATGTCAGGTCTTGACAATGCAACAAACAACTAAGTGATAATATGTGATTTTTTGGTAATCACAAGGGGCCTTACAAATCAAATGTCGGAAGCTTCAAATTCATCAAATGTAGCAATAGTGGTGATGCTTTGTGAATCTTTCTCTAATAATAATCTCAAAGAAATAGCAAAAGATAATGGCTTAAGAGAGATATCTAATCTAAAACCTAAGATAAATTGTACAAACAATAGAGCATTCAAGGTATACCAATCTTCCAAAACCAATCATTGCTTAACCAAGATCACATCTACAGTATCACAAAGACAATGAAATCTCCAAAGGAATTAAAGATTTTTAGATTGCAAATAATCAAACATAGATTCAAACATTCATAATTAAAGTTGAGTATAATATAGAGTACACCCAAGCTAACTTTACACAACAATCCACAATGAAAAGATCACCAAAAGTAAGGATAGAAGATTCCTCAACACCTTAAACACTTTATCATAAACAAAAATCAATTGCAAATAGCTCTAATATTAATCATAAAATCACTTAATCAAAATAACTTATAATAAATAAGAAACACAAGAACCATGAATAGATGAAATAACACAAAGAAGGGCACCAAAAGACAATGCCTTCACTTCTATTCACTTCACCAAAAGTTTGCAACAATTCAAGTATCTCAAGCTTAGTAGCATCAACAACTAACAACAACAACAACCACTTTACAAATGAGGAAGAGGCCTCTATTTATAGAGAAGCATTCATAGGTCAGCCCAAATGATAAATTAAATCAAGTTTTACATAAGGTCAACCAAACAGGTTGACCTTGACAATTCTAACCACCGTAATTTAATTTACAATAAAAAATATTATAAGTCAGCCTCAAAAGGGGCATTTTATAATTAAATAAAATCCTAGCACAAAAATCTAGAAAAAAATGACTTGTAGCCTTAGCAATCTTGATGAGGTATGCACATTGTTCAAGGATGCTCGACTAGATTGTCCTTTTCCTTATCTTCTTCATTTCTAGAAATTTTATTTGACCTTGGAAAGCACACTATCAAGGTTGACCTATCATGGAGTTGGTATCAATTGTATATTCTTAATTTAATTGTATTTAATTCTTCTTCGTACTTAGCCAAGGTCTTTTCCCAATCACACTAAAGTCCTTGATACTTATCTAAATAA
This sequence comes from Sequoia sempervirens, assembly GCA_007258455.2. NCBI lineage: Eukaryota > Viridiplantae > Streptophyta > Pinopsida > Cupressales > Cupressaceae > Sequoia > Sequoia sempervirens. The sequence continues at coordinate 28,716,446 of VDFB02322083.1, read as the reverse complement.
GAAATATAGATGGATGCATCCTCAAGTAGATCCTTTTTCACAGGTCCATTGTTAACTACAAAATACACCTCATGCCACCACCTTTGTAGCTAGTCTACATTCAAATTATTATTTCCAAACTTCTTCCTACCTATAACAATCTCTAGAAATGCAATACAACTATCAAATATCTCCTTCACTATATTATGAACCTTAGATATTTTATTGAGAGCCTTCATCTTAAGTTCATTCCTAAAGTTAAAGGCCTCTATCCATTCCATGGCCTTGTTTGTATTATCAACTGTAGGCACACCATCCTTAAGCAATAGATCCAAAGGGTTTTCAAATACTTTCTTTAGTTCAACAACGATAGTATTATCTAATGTTTGGCATTTAGTGTTGAACTGAGCTATGTCCTCAAGGAGAGATGATGTATTTTCATGTGTATGTAGGACATTCTCAACCATTGTATCCCCTCTTTGAATCACACTATTCAACCATTGATGTGTGACTTGTGCAAAAGATCTCATCCTTTCAATTTCTAACACTACATCCTTGGAAAATAACCCCTCTAAGAATTAAGTCCCTTAACTAGTCTATGCTTGCAATGGTTAGAAAAAATGTTGAACATATTTTTGCACATATTTCAATGATTGGATTAGCCTCTCCTTCTCCTTGGTCTCCTTGTATAATCTTGTAAGAATCGTTTGTACAAACTCTTGAAGATCTTCCTTTTCTTTCTCTTTTGTGGTGGGGCTTAGATTAATAGTTTCCACCTTATAATCTAATAATTTGACCTCATGCTTGTACTTTCCATCCATAGGGGTAGCAATATGGATAACCTTGTTGTTGGATTCATCTCTTGTTAATTTAGAAACCACCCTAGCTCTCTTTCTTTCCTTGTGTTGAACCCAACTTGCTAGAAACCTATCCCAATCAAGAGGCTCCTCCTCTAAAATGATCAACTTCTATTTTAGTATCTTTTCTAACCAATTAGGAGTAGTTGATTGTTCTATTTTTGTATTATCCTAGGAAACATTATGTTCTTGTTGATTCTTAGAAGGGTTGTCTTCAATATCTTTTGAATTTTTTTCAATTTCATCTTTATTTTGTTGTTCTTCACCTATATCCTCTAAATTTGACATATTTACATGCTTCTTCACTAGAGATTGGGAGGGTACTTCCATTGTTACTTTTGATTATACTTCTTTGCTTTGTACCTCTAAAATAGTCTCTTCCAATTGCCTCGTAAAAGCATTCAATTCTCCATCTTAGGTCTACGGACATATTCATATTCCTCTTCTTCTTTAGGGCTTTTAGAGACATTCTCTTCTTCATTAATCACTTTTCCATGCAATAGAATATTTGGAATAGAAGAGGTATGAGGAGGAATATTTCTTGTAACTATTCTCTTTGCTTCTTCTAGAGCTATATCATTAGGTGCCTCTTCAACATTATCTTCATGCTCATCTACTACATTCTTCAAATTTTCTCAAGGACCTGGGTTTTCTGCTTTGGAGAACCTCTTCTTACATACACCTGTGGATTTTCCCTTGAGCCCTCCACATCAACAACCTTGACATGAGCAGTTTCCTCTTCACTAACTTTAACCCTTTTAGACTTTTCCATCATTTGATCCTCAGTAGCAAGTCTTCTCTTCTTGGAAGGTTGTGCTTCTTCAATTCCTACTTCAACAATTTCTTTTAATGGCTTTCTTACTTTGGCAATAGGTTGTCTCTTAGGTTCTTTTCTTTTGGCTTGACTCCTAGTCCTCCTTTTGATTACAAAGTGAGCTTGTTTTGCATCTTCCTCTTCATGAAGTTTAGCAATATCATTATGAGTATTTTTTGTTTCTTCTTTTGAATGGGATTCTAGATCCCCCATCAGGTCATTAATGAATTTAGTGCTAGTTACCTCTAATTCCAAAATATTATGCTTCACTCACAATTTGGAATATTTCAATACAAGAGCATTGAGTTGATTCAAATAAACTATCTCCTCTTCTGACCAATTCACAATAGGAAGTGGCTTGTCTTTATATTTATCATAATCATGATACTACACAGGTTCCTCTTCATCATCTACCTAGTCAGGAATATTGGCTATTTTATGGAGTCTGATAAATCTCAAGGAAAACATTTTCTTCTTATCACTTCTATTTCATCTCTACAGTTAGCTCAATTGTCCACAATATGATTTGTATGTTTGAACTCTCTACTAGCCATCTTTTGTGCAATACTATAGGGATCAAAGTTCCCCTATCTGTATGAGTTTATAAGTGGAAATGAACCATCTCTCTTTCAAAATGGTGATTGCTCTGTATAGAAGGACAAGCCTCCAAAATTTCATTCCTCAGGGGAAATTCACCTCCAAAGCCTATTTTATGCATATTTTTTAGGACAATATCAAATGCAACCAATTACCTTGTCACTTCCAACAATATGAGTTTTTTAGTGCGATACTTGGGAAGTATAAAAGGCACTTAAGGTGACCCATGTAATCTAATGTAGGAGAAATTTGGAAATTGGATAAACTAATAGCCATAATTTTTGATTAAATCCATAGCCTCTATCAAGATTCTGACATGGAGGGAATCTTGTAGCATTCTTGTAATGTACATGAGGAAAGCATCATTGACCCTCCTATAATTGGAAGTATTGAATTGTAGTTGAGGGTATACATCAAAAATTTTGTCCTTACCAAGAACTCCCTTGCATCTCAGACCTTTGTACTTATTCTTACCAGCAAGCAAGTACACCAAATATGAAGTCATAGTGAATTTCTTGGTGTCTTGTACACTTCTCAATTGCATGTCCAAATTATCACTAATGATACCAGCCTAATGATAGTGCACTCATTTTACAATTTTTGAAATGACATAAAACATCCATTCTTTGAACATGAATGCCCCATCTAATCCAATTACTCTACCTAAAAGAGTAATCATGTCACTATATTCCTACTTAAAGTTAGCTTTATATAATTGCTTGGACAATTTGGAGTGAGGTGAAGTTTTGGATTTTCAATCCAAGAGCTATTCATGATTTCCAAAGCCCTAGAAGGATCTTTCTCATAGAATTATTTAGCCTCTTTCACCTTTATCTTTACCATCTTTTGATGTGAACCAATGTTGAATTTCCTAGCTATGAACTCCTCAATTAGGTTTGCCATTATTCTTCCTTGAAGGCCAACAATTACCCTCTTATCTGATTCATAGTGCTTGGAACATTCCATAACAAGCTCAAGGAACTATACTAAAGGTGGGAACCCAGTAGCTTGAGCCAACCCTATGTGAGTAATGATCTTGACTAGAGGGGTTTGTGCATCACCAAACATCCTTTGTTTGAAATCATCATAGTCTACATGAACCATGTTGGTTTCATAAACCTTGCTCCATGTCAAAATGATCTTTGACTCTGGCCTTGTACCTTTGAAATCATAATAGTGGTTTACAATTTTTGGCCAAACTGGACACTGAAATTATTATTTTTAACTAAATCTTCACATTCGGGCACCTATAGCAGCTAAACTGTGAGGAATTTGAAGATGGTGCAAACTAGAGTCTCATCAAATTTTGTCTGTGATTCTAAAAATATTTTTTCAAAATTTTTGGAATCAAATTCCACTTCTTTTTCCATCTCCCACGAAAATAGATTTTTTTCAGAAAACAACATTTTTAAAAAGTGACGCACACCGTATAACGCATAAATTTTTTTCCATGAAGGATAAAATTCTAATTCTTTCAAATTTAGATTTTTAACTCTGATATCTAGTGCTTCCACTTTGTTAGATAGTTTTTATTGAAATATTTTCCTTAATCAAGTTTCAAAGTCAAAAAATTACAATTTAGACACAACGACTGTATAACGTAACTTTTTTTGTATATGTCAAAATTTAATTTTTTTTTTGTTGGATCAAGGACTTCAATACCTAGTGCACTCATATTTTTCAATTTTTTTTTTGATAATCTTCTATTTTTCCACATGTGAAGAACAAAGAAATTCATTTTCGATGAAAAACCTATGTTTAATAAAACTTAAAAAACAAATACATAACAAAACCAAAACATATTAAAATTATATTCATTGGATAGCTTGTTCTGAGGAATACCATAATCATTTGAAATAAATTTTAAATGAATTCATTTGATCCCCCAAAATCTAAATCAAAAGTGATTTTTTTATCATTTTGATAGGTGTAAAGGAGACGCATTTATAGGTATGGTTTAAAACTCAAGGTTCTATCCAAGGGGGTTTGATCTAAGGTGATTTGATCAAACCCTCTTCAATTGGAATCCTTAAAATGGAACTTTTTAAGGCTTAAATCATTATATTTTCTAAAAATATGTGATTTCAGCTAAAATTCATTCCTCTCAGGAATTGTAAAAACATTTTCTCTGATCTAGGAAGAGGTCCTTCTTTGACTGGCTCAGTGGGCTTTGATTTAGAATTTTCTTGCTTGCTAGATTCGCCCTGCATTTGATAAAAGGCTATAATTACCAAGATGTCAAGTAAAAATGATCATCATAACCTAGTTGCACCATTTAATTTATGATAAAAATACATATGCAATATGAAAATAATCTCTAATCATCACCAAGATCATTAAAACTGAGTTATAACCCCTGAAAGTCCAACATTAAACAAATCTTAGGTTTTTCACCCCTTTGCAGATTTTGGTCATGGAGGGATTTTGGGGAATCCACCCCTGAGTAGATTTTGTGAAGGTCCGAAAGCTCGGGGAAATCCATCATAAATGGATTTTAGCGAATCAAGGGAACTTAACCAAAACTTAGACATAAAAACTCTTAATACCATAAAACCTATCTTCCATTTGTCCCAAGGTTCAAATCAAAGATAAATAATGCTCTTCATAGTTGTATGAATTTCAAGGTGCCATGAATTCAAGGAAATAAAGGATTGAAGGATTTTCATGAATAGATTGAGGCTTGGGAAATCCATTCCCATGCAAATTCCATGAAAGATAGGACTCTTGGGTTTTTCCATCGAAGATAGATTTTGGAAAAGTTTTCACTCATTGCAAATTTTAAATTGTCATGAATTTTGCAATCTTACCAACTCAAAGTTTTGATTTGAACTTAATATTTCTTTGCTCATGACTTGGAATTACAACTTGAATGCTCATTATGTAGCTAAAATGAAAAAAAAAATTGACACTAGGTTTATTATGAATAATCAAATTCCCTTAATATGAACTAGGGTTAATTGGTGACTAGGGTTCTATATTTCAATCCTCATGCTCGAAGCATTGCAAGAGATTAATCATTTAAGCACAGATGCACATTGTACATTTGGTAAAAAACACTTTGAATTTGAAACCCTAGCTTTATCATGGATGCCCTAATTCCTAGTTAATGCAAACTCGAAGAACCCTAGTCTTTAGAATGATGCCCTAATTTACTTTGAGTTTGAAATAAAGATCAAAGAAACTACAATGAGCTCAAGAGTAGAATAAAATATCAATCATTAAAAGAAATCCACTACCAATGACATTAAACATAGGTAAGGAAGCAAACTCAAATCAAATAGTGATAAAAAATGAAATTGTCAATGAAAGCACACCACTAATAATCAAAAGGAATCATGAAGCTCCATTGAAATCATTGAGAGGTTTTGAAAAAATTTATAACCCTACCCTTTTAAGCTCAAAATACTGAAGACATTAATGCCCAATTCTTTGAAACACCCTAGCTGGAAAATCCAATACATAAATCACTGATCCACAAAATGCAACAATCAATGAATAATGTAAATGAAAGGAAAAATACCATTTAAATTGCACCCAAAATGGCATTAATGAACAAATACTTTGACTGTTAGTGTCATAAATGCATCGAAAAGACCGTTTATTAAACATTGAGGATTCAAGCCTCTGACGAAGTCGGGGAAATCTGACACCCATGGATTTTCATGAAAGAAAAATGTCTTGGGGAATCCACCAGGAGGAAGATTTAGCAAAAATTTAGTCCCTCAAGAAAATTTGGCTAAGATGAATTTTTCGTGACCAATTTTCCTTCAAGAAAATTCAGATAGGACGTATTTCCATGAAACCTTCCAATACTTGCACAATTAGATGCCTTAGTAAATTTTTCATGAAACCTCTAGTTCAAGGCATCATCAAAGATTGAAAATTTGTAAACTAGATCACCTGAAGTGTAGATAAAGCCTTAAAAATCAACCAAGTGTAGTGAATCAAAACAAACAACCCATCCCTTAAGGGGAAAAGGGGGGAAACCTAAAGAAAAAGTAGGAAAATAAAGCAAAGAAAAGAGGCTCCCCACCCCTGGTGGGGCATGTGTGCAAAAGTGCACAACAATATAAACAAGAAACTACTATTAAAATATAAGAATGAATTGGGTGGATAGGGGAATGAGTGCCCTAGACACGAGTTTCTACTTTTTTGAGATTTAGAAAATTTAAAAGGTAGGTTATACTCTACTTTATGTTTCCTATGACTGGATCTTGACAAAACTTTTGATTTCTTTTTGCACACATGAAAGGAGGGGGAAATGTTGTGTTCTATCGAGGCCTACCTAATTCAAACTTTATTTTAGTATTTCTAACTCCATGTAGAGTAAATGATGAGGATCAAGATGGAATTCCCTAGGTTGGGAAAAGGAAAAACTAGTAGTTGATTGAAATGAGAAATGAGAAATGGATAATACTATATTAGGCATGAAACCCTTGCTAAAGTGATGTTCACCCCATAATTTTCCACAAAATTTGATTGATGGATGCCTAGATTGTGATATAACTGTAAGAGGTTATTCCATAAAAAATAATAGATTGTTGAAGCTAGCATGGAGAAGATAATTCATACATCCTCATAAAATGGCATGATTGATCATAATAGTTCCTTGTTCATAATTGTTTCCTTCTTTCTAATGTCTTGCAAGAATGATCTTGATTGATGAAAGCATTGTAATAATGTTGCTAATTCTATCCTTGAATTGCCTTGATTTCTTTTGGGACACACCATTGCTCTAAACATTTAGCTAGGATCTAAAATGGTGAAAAAGAAGTTGTATTTATATGCATTTCTTTATTTCCCACAAAATTAATTATCAAAAGATGAAAAATAAAATTAGATTTTTAAATGTTAAAATGCTAACAATAACATGTTTAAATTTGTCCAAAATAGAGTGGACAAGGGCACTAGCACCCTATTTCAAACCTATTTTGGGGTTTCTTGTGTCATTAAATAAATATTAAATAATAATTCATAATTTAATTTATATTTTCCAAATATGATCATAAAATAGGAAATTTAAGACCATAGTTGGATCCAATCACATAAGGGGGAGCTAAACCAAGTGTGAAATTATCAAAAGTGACAATTTACAATGCTACCCTCATAAAAAGGTTCATTTCCTTAATTGGAGGAACTTACATAATTATCTAGAGAAATATTTAGTACGGGTCAGTAAATTTTACTTGATGTTTTTAAATATTGCTTTTGTGAACAAAACAAAGAAATGGATGTGTTTAGCAAATAAAGATATTGATAATCCTAATTTATTTACTATAGAAAGTATTAGACATATGATTATATTCTTGGATACATTTAAAAGTTAGATTGTCTAGCAAGATATATATCTAGGATTAGCTAACATTTTTGATCTACAATAGCATCACCTATAATAATGATGTAATTAATATCAATCTGCATAATTTTAAGAAATGAATATTGAAGATTAGTAGTATTTTCAATGTCTCACATGTGAATTTTTAATACTCTCATGATGGATAAATGTTATTGGGGTTAAATGATGATTTGATGGATGGTATTTTCATTAAGACAAAATTGGATGTTCTTTTTGTTCTTTAGCTATTGTTAAATTTTTCTCATAGGGGGAGATTTGAAAAAAATCACAAGGATCCCCTCCACAACCTTATTTTTTACTTTAAACTCAATAAGCTATACAAATCTCCTAATAAAACTTCTCTTCAACTAATTAATTTTATTCTTCGACTAGGGAACATTACTATTGTAGGTGGTTTTATGGACATGTGCCTCTATTTTTTAGGAGTTAAAAAAAAATTGTTGTTGGGCACTAGTAATGTGGTAGTTTGTAACTATGTAGAGAAGTTTCCAATAGACAAGATGTTAAATAGGCGTAGGACAACCGAGAGGGGGGTTGAATCAATTGTCACAAAAATTCAAACTTAAAACTTCAATACTTATTAATTCCACAACCACACTATTATGTTATTAAGTAAGAGCATGAAACACAAATAACAAAAAGTAAATAAACACAATGAACACCATATTTTTTAGGTGGAAAACCCAATGAGGGAAAAACCATAGTGAGGGATAGCTCACAATATAAATATTATAAAACAAAGGCTCACTGCCTAGAACAGGACTCATTGTCCAAGTACAAAGATTCACTACCTACAAAAATGACTCATTTTCCACATAAAATGACTCACTATCCAATAGGGAGGCTCACTGCCTACAGATACAAAAGAGAACAAAAAATCCACCAAAATAATTAACACATTCACAAGATTATAGAAACTTTTATCTCATTGTCTACAACACAACTCACACACACATTTCTACTCTTATGATTTGTGGATCATTTTCATCACTTTGCATCACACTATCATACAAGTCTTCACAACTTTACTTGATTTTATACCATCCTCAACCTTAGAAACTTTCTCTAAGGTTGGCCACAAATGCCTTATTTCATAAATTCAAAATAGGTCGACAACTCAAAATTTTTGTGGTGGAAAGGAATAAGAGTGGACCAATAAAACATCTTTTTCAAGATAAAAATTAATATCTCAAAACAACCACACACTTCCTTAAATTAATTTTATTCTTCAAATGAAGTGTAAACATCAAGTTGGCCAAACCTAATGAAAACACAAATGAACATTGATGTACACACTTCCCAATAAGAAGATGACATACAAATTCCATGGCACACTTCCCTATGCATGAGAGTACATCTAAAAATCTTCTACATACATCTATAGTAAAACAACAAACTTCAATCACTAAACACCTTTCACTAGTCCAATTGGACTATATAAACTCACATTGAAATACTGAAACATGACTTCTGGATCACAAATCTTCAAACCTCTTTGCCAGAGCACAGGAAAGACCTTCACAAGACATATTCTAGATCTGCAAGATCTAAAATGAAATGAAGAAGTACTACAGAGCAACAACATTTCTCCCAATCCATAGAAAACCAACTCTACTAGAATAGTTCACATACTGGTGAACGAAACTTTCACAAGCCATCAAACTAGAAGCTAAAACTCGAGAGGTACCACCATGATATCACCATCATCAAACCTTCAAATCCATACAAGCATAGGATTAACACAGGAGAAATGTGGAGCACATACCCAAGCACATTCTGAACATTTCCAACACACTGACTTCTCTTCTTTATTAATTTAAAAGCACTTGGAAACTCATCAAACCAACACATCTGCTACACCATAGAGATAGCTCCATGTACTCATAACATCTGAGCCATACATGTACAATCTACAACATACTAAACTATGTTGACATCAATGACAATATTAATGACAACACCACCAAAATTGCTCATACTTGCAACAATCTCCCCCTTTATCATTGATGGAAACACAGGATGTGAAAAACCATCAAAGACAAAAAAAAATCACAATATCCTAGGAGAACATCTTCTCTTCTTCTACAATTTTTTTTCACATGACTTTCTATCCCCCTTTGACATCAATGGCAAAGATAAACAATAAAGATTACTCCCCCTTAGGAGTACACTCATACTGCACCAATGAAAACCATTTCTACTCCCCTTGTGGAGTAGACCCATTTATCAGTCCAAATAAATGAAGAATCTATGAATTCACTGGAATGATCCACCTTCTTGTGCACCTAGTTCAAAGGGCCAGTGACCCCCAACCTCTCCCTAATATGCTCAAAAGTATCCTTTGAAAGAGCCTTGGTAAACATGTCTGCAATTTGTTCCTTTGTGTTCACATACTCCAATATGACTTCATTCTCCAACACTTTTTCTCTCAGAAAATAATACGTGATAGATATGTGTTTTGTTCTTGAATGTATAACTGATTTCTTTGAAATGTTTATTGTGCTTGTGTTATCACAGAAAATAGAAATAGACTCATCACATACCACACCAATGTCTTTCAATGTTTGCTTCATCCACAAAACCTGTGTGTAGTAGGATGCTACAACAATATATTCTACCTCTGCAGTGGATAAAGAAATTGAGCCTTTCTTTTTAATCAACCATGAAACTAATCTTCTGCCAAGAAAGAAAGCACCACCACTAGTACTCTTTCAGTCATCTACACATCTCTCTCAATCAACATCTATATAAGCACACAGGGTAAAATCGTCACTCTTAGGATACCATAATCCATAATCCGGTGTACCTTAAGATATCTAAATATCCTCTTTACAGTTGTAACATGTTCTTCTTTAGGATCTGCTTGGAATCTAGCAACTAAACATACTACATGGATAATATCTGGTCTAGTAGCAGTAAGATACAACAATCCACCAATCATAGAACTGTATTTTCTCTGATTAGTCTTAGTAGATTCATCATCTTTTCTCAACTTACATCTAGTCACCATAGGAGTACAAACCAGTTTGGAATCATCCATCCCAAACTTCTTCAACAACTCTTTTGCATACTTAGATTGTGAAATGAATATCCCTTTATTAGTTTGATTCACTTGTAGACCAATGAAGAAATTTAATTCACCAATCATAGACATCTCAAATTCTTTTTGCATCTATTCAACAAAACTTTTACACATGCCTTCATTTCCACCAAAAATGATATCATCAACATTTTGTTACCTTGCACTTTGAAGTAAAGATTGTTGTCAACAAAACCTTTATTAAATCCTTGCTTTGTCAGGTATATTTATAATCTTGCATACCAAGCTCTAGGAGCTTGCTTCAATCCATACAATGCCTTCTTTAACTTACAAACCATGTCCAATTTGAAAGACAACTAAAATACTTTAGGTTGTTCCATATTCACTTCTTCCTCCAATTAACCATTTAGAAATGCTAACTTAACACCCATCTAATACACTTTGAAGTCCTTGTGGGAAGAAAATTCCAAAAAAATCCTAATAGATTTCCTTCTAGCCATAGGGGCAAATTTTTCTTCAAAATCCATACCTTCAACTTGTGAATATCCTTTTCATACTAGTCTTGCCTTATTTCTTACAACTTCTCCACTTTCATTTAGCTTATTCTAGAACACCCATTTTGACCCAATCACATTTTTATTCACATGTCTAGGGACTAGTTCCCATGTCTTATTCTTTTCTATCTTCTGCAACTCTTCTTTCATAGCTATCATCCAACTCCCATCTTCACATGCTTCACTTAAAGATTTTGGTTCAATTTTAGATAATAGACACAAATTTACCTCTGTTGCAACTCTGCTTCTTGTCTGCACATCTTCACTTTTATCTCCAATTATCTAATCTTCTAGATGATTCTTTTGTACATACTTAGGAGTCCTAACAATAGGTTCTAGTTCATTTTCTTCTTCTTCTTCTTCTTCTTCTTCTTCCACCTGTTCTTTTTTCTCTTCTTCTTCCTTCTCCTTTTTTCTTTAGGTACATTTCCATAGATAGGATCAACAGGTTCAACTTCACTTATCTCAATTGGTCTACATATGTCTTCATCAACTTTCATATTGGAACTTTCAATAATCTTTCTCAATCTTTTGTTAAAGTATCTGCATGCTTTGCTAGTAGTGGAGTATCCAAGAAAAAATCCCTCATCACATCTAGCATAAAACTTTCCAATATTTTCATCATCTCTTTTAATATAGCATCTAATTCCAAATACCTTGAAATATTTCACAATAAGAGTCTTACGAATCCATAACTCAAAAGGTGTCTTAGTGTTGTTGTATCTGATCTGGACTCTATTAAGAGCATAAATAGCAGTATGTATTGCTTCTCTCTAGTACACATCTAGTACATTTGATTCTTTCATCATGGTTCTAGTAGCTTCTTGTACTGTTATGTTTTTCCTTTCAACTACTTTATTTTGCTAAGGGGTTCTCAGAGCATAAAACTATCTTCTTATGACATGTTCATAGAATGCATTAAATTCTCTATAAGTGAATTTTCCACCTCGATCAGATCTCAAACACTTAAATTTCAAATTTACTTCATTTTCCACTCTTGCTTTGAATACCTTAAACCTATCCAAAGCCTGAGTCTTTTCTATGAGAAAATCAACCCATGTCATTCGAGTGTAATCATCAATAAACAACATGAAATATTTGTCACCATTTAGGCTCCCAATTCGAGTCAGACCATAGAGATTTGTATGTATTAACTCTAGCATTCCAGTAGTAGAGTGCTCTTTTCCCTTAAAGCCGCATCTTGTCTATTTCCCCAATTGACAACTTCTACAAATAGCATTACCAGGTCTTGTGATTCTAGGTATCCCTTGAACAATCTCTTTTGCATTGTTTTTTTCCAAGTTATCAAAATTTACATGTCCCATTCTCTGGTGCCATAACTAACTTTCATTGATTTTAGATACAAGGAAATGACCATCAACTCCTTTCAACTAATCATAGATGTTTCCATGAGTTCTTCCAGCAACAATCATATCTACACTTTTGGATCCTTTTTTGATTTCATAGGTATTATTCTAAAACATAAGTTTAAAACTATTGCTACACATCTAACCTACACTTAGAAGATTATGCCTCAAACCCTTCACATAATATACATCATCAATATTGTGCACTCCATAAAAACTAATTGAACCTTTTCCAAAAATCTTAGTTCTTGAATCATCACCAAACATAACTAAACCACCATCATATTTCTCAATTTTAGTGAACTTACTCTTATCTCCTGTCATGCGATTAGAATATCCACTATCAATTACCCAGTAATCTTCATCTTGTCTTGCACGAAAAGTGGTAACCAAAGTACCTTCCATCTTATTCCTCTTATTCTCCCAAGCGTTATTGGTTACACATCTTCCAAGGTTAGCGGATACAAATTTACTTTCCAAAGATAAGAATAAACATTCACTATCATCAACCTCATTTTCAGATTCATCATCAGAAATTCATGCTTCTTCTTTAACATAATACAACTTATGTTTCTTATCCTTCCTATCCTTATCCTTATAATCCTTTTTCTTCTTATGCACAACTCTATTCAAACATCTTGAAGCACAATGACCAATATTACCACAACTAAAACATTTAAAGGGAAACATACCTTTATACTTTCCAGTGCCTTTCTTCAACTTCCTGGTAAAGTGTACTCCCAACTCATCAACACCGTGACTATTCGGTTCCTCTTCAATCTTCAATGCCTTAAATGTCGTTTATGTCTTTTCTTCTATCTTGTCTTCTTTTTGGAACTTCCTCAACTCAAATGATTGTAAGGTTCTGAACAACTGTACCAAAGTATACTTGGGTATGTGTAGGATCATCATGGAAAAAATAGGCCCTTAAGTAGAGAAAAATTTAGAACAATCAGAGTTAGGAAACTTGATGTAAAAATTTGAATAAGTTATCAATATTATTTTAAAAATATGTAAGAATAGAATCTGTAGAAAATTGAATGTAGTTTCTAAACTATTAGGTTTATTTAAAAAATAAAAATCTATTAGGTGAAAATTTGAAATTTCAATGCAGTAGTACTTAAATTTAGGAAAAATAAGTAGGTGTCTGACCACCCTAACCACAATAAAATGATAATTTTTTTATAAGATTTCAGATATAAGTAGAGGAATCATGTCTTGATGTGATGCATATTTTTTTGTAATTTTTTTCCAAGTAAATAATTAATTATGAATTTTTATTACAACTTTTAAAAAATATAAAAAGCTTGTATGTTTGACCACCTTAACTTGATCGAAACTTCATGATTTATTTTTTAATCCTATAGTATACAATGCATAGAATGTGATGCATGTTTCAAATTCAAAAAATGTGATACCGTTGGAATTCTATAGATGTTTTTCAATCAGGCTATCAATTAGGACTTTAGATATAAGAAAAATAAATAGAAAATGAATAATAATTATTTATTAAATTAAAAGTAAAGTATAATTTATATTGGTGGAAATTTGAGAATCTCCTTTAAAAACCCTTTTCGTTTCATCAATTTTAGGTAAAAAAAGTCATCAGCCATATACCCTACACATACCCATCATATCACCACTTTTTGGCCCATCATGATCCTGCACATACCCACTTCTTAGGATCATACACTTCTTCAATAACTGAGATCTTGTCACTGTAGCAATCCAGTAGGGTTATCAAGATCTTCTCAATTATATCTTCATCTAATAGTTTTCCTCAATTTCGAACTTCATTTGTAATCAATTCAACCCTCTGAAAGAAACTTGTAAACTCTTCACCTTCTTCCATCTTCAAATTCACAAATCTGGGCTTCTCCACTAGCTTCTTTGTCAATTTCACTCTTTCATTACCTTCATATACATATCTTCCAAATTCTTCCAGACTTCATATGCAGTTTCCAAAGAAGAAACCTTTGCTCACTCATTTTTAGATAAACCATTGAAAATAGCATACTTCACCTTCTCATTTTCTTCATAAGCAGAAATCTCATCTACAGTAGGAAGACCACCAAATAGGTATGTATACTTCGTCTCAACATCCTTCCAGGTCTTGAAACCAAAGGAGATAATATATCCTTTCATCTATCCCTTCCAATCATTGTAGTCAGTTCCATTGAACATGGGGATCGCCAAGTTATGCGTCATCAAATCTTCCTTAGCTATTAAGCTCAACAACAATGAACCAAGGCTCTGATACCAATTGTTAAATATGCACAAGACAATTAAGAGGGGGGGTGAATTAGTTGTCAAAAAATTCAAACTTAAAACTTCAAGACTTATTAATTCCACAACCACATTGTTTTGTATTAAGTAAGAGCATGAAACACAAATAACAAAAAGTAAATCAACACAATGAACACTAGATTTTTTACATGGAAACCCCAATGAGAGAAAAACCATGGTGAGGGTTAACTCACAATATAAAGATTATAAAACAAAGGCTCACTGCCCAGAAGAGAACTCAATGTACAAGTACAAAGGCTCACTGTCTACAAAAAGGACTCACTGTCCACAGAAAAGGACTCACTGTCCAATAGGGAGGCTCACTTCCTATAGATACAAAAGAGAACAAAAAGATCCACCACAACAATTAACACATTCATAGGATTACAAAAGCTTTTATCTCACTGTCTGTAACACAACTCACACACACACACACAAAGTTCTTCTCTTATGATTTGTGGCTCACTTTCATCACTTTACATCACACCGTCATACAATTCTTCACAACTCAACTTGTTTTTATACTACCCTCAACCTTAGAAACTTTCTCCATGGTTGGCCACAAATTCCTCATTTCATAAATTCAAAATAGGTCGGCAACTCGAAATTCCTACGATGGAAAGGAATAAGAATGGACCAATAAAAAAAATCAAGATAAAAAATAACATCTTGAAACAACCACATGCTTCCTTAAATTAATTTAATTATTTGAATGAAGTGTAAGTACCAGGTCGGCCAAACCTAATGAAAACACAAATGAAAATTGATGTACACACTTCCCAACAAGAAGATGACACACAAATGCCATGAAATGCTTCCTTATGCATGAGAGTGCATCTTAGAATCTTCCAGATACATTTGTAGCAAAACAAAAAACTTCAATCACTGAACATCTTTCACCAGTCCAACTGGACTGTATAAAATCACACTGAAATACTGAAACATGACTTCCAAATCACCAATCTTCAAACCTCTTTACCAGAGCACATGAAATACCTTCACAAGACATATTCCAGTTCCACAAGATCTAAAACAAAAGAGAGAAAGACTACAAAGCAACAATATTTCTCGCAGTCCACAGAAAATAATTTTTTCCATAATAGTTCACATACCAGTGAATGAAAATTTCACAAACCATCAAACTAGAAGCTAAAACTCATCAAGGTATCACCACAAGATCACCATCATCAAACCTTCAAATCCACAAAAGCATAGGATCAACATAGGTGAAATGTGGAGCACATACTGGAGCACATTCTAAACATTTCTAACACACTGACTTCTCTTCTTTATTAATTTTCTCAAAAGCACTTGGAAACTCATCAAACCAACACATCTTCTACACCATAGAGATAGCTCCTTGTACTCACAACATCTTAGTAGCATCTTAGCCATACATGTACAATCTACAACATACTGAATTTTGTTGACACAGTGACAACATTAATGACAATGCCACCAAACTTGCTCATAATTGCAACACAAGAGGGGTGAACATGAGGAGGATAATTTTGAATAAAACCATTTATTATGAGTTGGAAAAGAGTTGGTGGGGGTTGATGGTGTAGTCATGATAAAATATTACTAAGTTGTATAGAAGGATTTGGTGATCTTAATTAAGTTATATCAATATATCTAATAGGTGCTTAAATGTTTTGTAACATCCCACTATAATGGGGATTTTGATATTGTTATTGGGTACGTGTAGGATCATGATGAGTCAAAAACTAGCGATATGATGGGTATGTGTAGGGTATGTGGCTGATGAATTTTTTTACCCAAAATTGACGAAACGAAAAGGGTTTTTAAAGGATATTCTCAACTTTCCACTAATATAAATTATGCTTTACTTTGAATTTAATAAATAATTACAATTCATTTTCTATTTGAATTACAACTAAAGTCTTGATTGATAGATTGATTGAAAAACATGTATAGATTTCAAATGGTATCACATTTTTTGAATATGAAACATGTGTCACATTCTATGCTTTTCATACTATAGGATTAAAAAACAAAAACTTGAATTTCATGAAGTTTTGACCAAGTTAAGGTGGTCAGACATACAAGTTTTTATATTTTTTAAAAGTTGTAATAAAAAATTCATAATTAATTATTTACTTGGAAAAAAATTACAAAAAAATATGTATCACATCGGGACATGAGTCCTCTATTATCTAAAATCTTATAGAAAAATATTATCATTTTATTGTGGTTAGGGTGGTAGAAAGACACCTACTTATTTTTTCCCTAAAATTTAAGCACTACTGCATTGAAATTTTAAATTTTCACCAAATTGAATTTTTTTTAAAATAAACCTAGTAGTTTAGAAACTACATTCAATTGTCTACAAATTCTATTTTTACATATTTTGAAATAATATAGATAACTTATTCAAATTTTTACGTCAAGTTGCCTAACTCTATTTTTTTTTAATTTTTCGCCACTTAAGGGCTTGTTTTTTCCATGATGATCCTGCACATACCCTATTGACTTTACTTTCCCTTCTTATCTGAATCATCAAATAACCAAGGCTACATACCATGTAGAGATTATTAATTAATGACATGAAAATTATAGGTTTACAATATACTACTGAGATCTTGAAGTTAGCAATCCATGTTGGTCCAATTTGAGGAATGGTGCAAATTAAAGTGTATTTTATGACTTGGTGTTCAATCAAAATGGTAATTGTAGTATTTCTCACAAGGGAATTACCAAATGGAGAAAATTATAACATTTTTTTACTTGAACAAATGATATGGTGGTGCAAGCATTACTCACTGGGTTGTACCAAAGCATGATTGAATCCTCCACTTTATTTATTTTATATTGTTATTTTCAGTATATGGGGCTAGTGTTCCTTTAGCCTATATGGCTTTCTAATTAGCCTTTTGTTGCTTTTTATTTTGGTCATGTTTGATTTTTGGTTTTTAATATACTTGTCACCCATGCATGGGCTAGATGCACATGCGTTTTATTTTTATTTTTTATATTATTATATGGTTTAGGGATGAATCCTATAATACAACCTCGATATTATATATTTTCTCTTGGATATTATTTACAAATATATTCTATTCATATGAAAATTTATGCTAGACCAATACAAGTTCTTACAAATATTTATTAGAGACTATTACAAGCTCCTTACAAGCACACACACAGTAAAAGTCACCTATAGATGAGCACAAGTCACTGTACTTAAAGATCCACCTTATTTAAAAACCACATCCACATTAGAAGAAAACTATGCAAGACCAAGAGTCACAACATAGAAATCCACATTAGATGCCTCTATGAATATTTGAACTTAGGTCTCCACAATGAGAATCCAAAATTTTAATTGATAAAGTTGAAAGCCTTATATATTATTTAAATAAATAAAAATGAGGGAAAAAATATAATAGCTAATAGCTTAAAGATACTATTTTTTTACTAGATAAATATAGTCAAAAGGAGTGCTTCATTTTATTAAAATATTTATAGAAAATTTACATGTCTAGTTTGGATTGTATCAAAATTTTAAACATGTAACAACTAAGGGTTTTATAAACAAAATTACCCCTACGCATAAAGTCATTTATAAGATTCAAACTCGTCATCCATCAACTATAAAGAATATAGATAAATTTCCCAAAAAAATATAGAGAACTACATTGATTATTATAATAGTTATAGTGATTTAATCATCTTCCTCCTTAAAATTGTCTATTAGTAAAGATACCTTCCATTCTATCCCTGGTTCCTCGTTTAGCTATCTTCCTATTGAAGAAAATCGTCATCCTTCTTAGTCTTGCACCTCCTTCAAACCTCACTTATAGAGAAATCTATCATGATAAATAGCTTCCAAGCTATTGTACAGGAAACATTAGACAAGGAAGCACTACCTACAATAGGCAATCTTGATTCTAGAGCCACCACCAACATAAGATCATTTAAACCACCTAATATATTTCTTTTTACCAGAGCTTTTTTCATAGTATGCATCATCTTATTTTCTTCACATGTGGACCTAACATAGCTACAACAAGCATCTAAAATAAATATTGTTATTAATCTAATAATGATGTTAAGAAACCATAAATTCTTTTGTTAACGCCCATTGAATTTTGTATAAAAGAGAACCAGACCATGTTTTACTCATTTTCTTAAGCCTTGGCTCCAAAATGATACCTAATGGTCATCACTACTTAGTCATACACAAGTGTCCATGGTTTCTATGGTTGATAGCAATAGAAGAGAGAATATAAACTTGTTTTGCATTGAGGTTATACCTTTCTTTCATACATTGACATGTTTGAGATGACAATAGTCATATTTTGTAGTTAGCTTGTACTAAGATCATGATCTTTACTCATCCCAAATCCTATCTACCTAAAGATTAAGAAAATATATTGTGAATCATTCACAATTATCCCCAATGATGGAATGAGGCACAACTATTATTTCATTTTATAGATGAATTTAATTCTTCCCAATCCTCACTAGACCTACTAGTTTTCTTTTCTTCAATCATCTTGAAATAAAAAATGGCAAGATAATCAACAACATATTTGTCTTCTCTATAGACATGTTGTATAAAGTATCAAATAATAGCCAAGGATGCAAAAGTATGTTGTTGACTTTTCAACTCTTTACATTCTATTTTTGAACTAAATTAATAATGCATCAATTCACCTTCAATTTCTACATTCGTTAACCCAAATTGATGATAGATTTGAATGCTAAGCATTAACCCATGAACTTTTGTCTAATGATTTGTTCAATCTTTGATTTTCATTAATAAAATAGCAATCAAGTTCCCTTTTAAATCTCTTATTATGCAACCAACCTCAAATTGACCCAGATTCCCTCTCAAAGCTCCATCAAAATTCACCTTAACCCAACCATAAGGTGGTGGCTACCAGACTCTTTCTTCCTTTATCTCGAAGATGTAATTGTTGGCAGATGGTCAACACTCCCCTCGGGATTCGTGACAAAAGACTAGCCGCCTCCCGTGCGATTCATGTCTCTACTGTTTGTATCGGTCATTGGTAGATCGATCTTTTGATGCAACAGCAAACGTGGGCCAACAGGAATTCACCCTGCTCCCCACAAACAGGGGTAAAGTTAAAAGATAATATTAAACAAATATTAAAATTATGGTGATTTGTAAACTTATTCATAAGTTTTAAACGCTAAGCTCTAATCCATCATTAAATTCAATAACGTCTCATGAAGCTGATCTTAGGCAAGGTATCTGCATAGATTAACATATGCTGATGAAGCGACTAGCGTACCGGACGATTTGGATTTATCACCACACTACAGCGCGCACGGATTTTACAGATAGGAAAGCAATGAGTATGGGCCATGGCCGGAATACTTGCTGCAGGTTTTTGTTTTATTTTGGAAAGTTGGAGAGACGTCGTCCACAAGATGAACAACAATAATGATTTCACGCGTGGCCACTAATAATTATTCAAACTGTTAATGAAGACGACATCTAGTTGTGGCTAAAAGCTTGCGACAATATATGGTGCCACCTTATTCATCAACAGATTTGCTGGAACATGATGCACGGCCATCTTTCTCGTCGAAAACAATTCAACTGGATCTTTGTATACGCTTTATCCATTGTACAATTCTCACTGTTACATCTTCATCATCATTCAATCACGAAAATGTTGATATAATTATAACAGATGTGCCCCCTTTATCGATGCTGTGTACCGCGCTCATTATGTTTGTCGGGGCAGGCTAATCTTGAAGCCTACAGGGATTTAGTTTAAATGTAACACAGAATAATTTTAATCCATATTCTCCCAATGGATTAAATGATTAAGTCCAAACCCCATGTATTATTGGAGTTTTCTTCGTGTAATGAAATAACCAAAAGCTAATTTTGATTTTTATGTGATTGAATGGTACTTCTTTTAGCTATTTAAAATTCAATAATTGTACATACATCGACAGCTATTAAACATTAGACTCGTAGTTACTTTTGAAATAATTAAGTTTAGTCAAAGAGGAATGAATTGACTATATTGTTAAAATGAAGAAACTTTATATTTTATAATATAAAGGTAAAAGGTCGCTTTTTGGGTCGTCGACAAAAAAATATTAAAGTGGTTTGTTGAGTTGTATAATCATGCTTTCTTGACTTTTAAAATGGAGTACCTACATTTCTACTATCAAAGCTATTTAAATTGGGCCACTATTGCTGAAGAGGAATAAAACACTATCCTGTTTAAATTATGCAGGAATTTAATAACAAAGTAATTGTATAACAAAGTAATGGTTATTAAATAAATCAAAGACAAAGCTGACTAATAAAGAAGACAAATTGTTAAAATAAAATGTAGGGTTTAGAGAAAGTCAGGATGTTCGTTGGTATTTTAAATTGTTTGCTATAACAATTAATTGGGATTTTATATTCCTTACAATTTAAACTTGACAAATATAGGCTACGTGAAATTAAAATGAAAAGACTCATTATTAGGTTGTTAGTAATTGTGGGTTAACTAACAATTTAATTTTACATTTGGTCTAATAACAAATTTCTTATTTATGAATGATAAAGTAAAATAAAATGTTAGCAAATATTCATAGTTAAAATGTATATTTTTGACTTAGTTGAATATTCACAAAATAACTAGTTTGGACTCTCTTGTCTAATATGGAACAATCAAATTCATTGCCCAATCTAAGCTCCTTTATCCATTGGGATTACTTGTCCATATGGGATGAATAAAATGGCATAGCCAATTAAGACTATTTCTCTATCCAATATTGATAGGAAAAATAACTTGATATATAAGCTTATAAGGAAAAACAACAATAACTATGATCAAGCTAAACATACTCCTTCACACCAACTATATCATGTGCCACTAAAAAAAAATCACAATATGTGGGCATAATATTATATCATGCATTTTTGCAAGTATATAAATATCTTGTATTCTCTCCCACTTTTTGGGATACTTACCAAGTACAAGAAACTTCACCCTAGGGATTCTTCTGAGTGTCAATGTTGTCATAATTTTATCTTTATTACTAATTAATTTTATTTTTTAAAGATTGAAGAGAAAAGAGTTACAAGATCTTGTAATGCTCTTTGTATTGGTGTACTAGAAACATGTTTCATTCCATAGTTTACCTATATACCTTGTATCCATGAGATCAAGGTACAAGAGAATTGATGTATGAAATATTTAGTTCTATTTGAGTCTATATTTATGCAACTATATGAGTAGTACACAACTGTTTCTATAATTGAATTTCCTTAAATAGTTTTTTATTGACTATCACCCACTCAAGTGAAACACAAATGAAATTTTATAAAGAAAAAAATACTTTTCAAACACACTTTAAGGAGACATATTTTTCATTAAGTTTTGATTGTGTGAATATTATAATGTTTATTTGGAATGCAACTTGGGTCTAAGCAGGATTTCATATTCACTCAAATAGTTATTTTTAGTTTTCCATATTTAAAAAGGCTGTTGGTTTTGCATATTGGGTGTATAATACCCAATATCTAAAAAGTCACCTTAAAATGATACATCTTAAAATCAATCAAATCTAATAATTATTTTACTCTCAACTAATATAATTCTTATAACAACTAACTATCATGATAAAATAGACCAATTAACCATGTTAGAAATTGTGATGTAGGAAAATGAGATCTAGGGTTTAAATCACACCTTCTCCTACATCATAATGGAAGGAACCAAAAATGATCACAAACACCCACTTGGTTGCAAACCTCGATGGAAGATCCAAAGTGGTGGATCATGGTTTTGGTTCTTTTGTTTGGGATGACTTGAAATTGATTAATTGAGTTTTGATTGACTTAACTTGATAATGTAAATATGCACCTAGGCCAACTATGAAAGTTGAACAAACTATTATGGTTTTAGGAAAACACATTCAATAGAAAAACAAAAATATAGTACAGAGCAGTAGAGTGTAGACATAGAGGAACATGATCACTTGCTTAAAATAATGTTGTAATAATTATGCTCTTAACTTTTATTAAGGTTGCTCGATTATCACTTCAAGATTCTAGTTATTTCAAATGGTAAAAATGACTTATATTTATATGCATTTATTTAATTTCTTGCATATTGATTATTGATATAGTCGATAATTGAATTCAAATTTCTAAATGTTAAAATAACAATACTAAAATATTTGAATTGGGGCCAAAATAGGTTGGATAGGGGCACTAGTGCCCTAGTCCAAACCTCTTTTGGATCTTTGAGTGTCGTTAAATAATTATTAATCAAGATAATCCCCAATTTAACTTTGATTTTATTGATATGATCATAAAACTAGTAGATTAAAAGCATAGTTGGGTCTAGGAACATAAGGGTGAGCTAAACCTAGAGTGAAATTTTCAATGGTGCTAATTTATGATGCTACAAATACACAATAAGTAAAAATATATATTTCATAACTATAAATATTCAATTGAAAACTCAATATATTTCAAACAATAATATACAAACTTTGTATTGAAAGAGATGTATAAGAATTCATAGGTGTAATATAGCATTTTCAAAAGCTATTGAATCTACATTTAACTTAATATAATGAAACAACTTATTGAATTATAATTTCATATACCCTCTAAATTTAAGTGATGCTAAAATAATCACTCTATTTGCTAATATATCAAGATTAATGTAAGAGAAATACAAAAAATAAATTAGTAATAATTAATTTATATATGGAAAGATAGAGATGGATTATTTTTAGTAAACTAGCTTTAAAATTAGAAATTACATTCTTTATACTCCAAAAACCATACTCTTAATGTGATCACATTCACGTTTTATCTTTAGATTCTCATGTATGCATCCCTAAAGACTATCATATTTAACAAATATTGATGTAAGCAATAGTGCCCTAACCATCATGTATTGATCACTTAACATTTAGAATAAGATGGAAATATTTTCTAATAACAATAATTTACATGATAAAATATTGGGGTTATAATAATCTCAACATACAAAACAATAGGACCTAAGGGCTATACTTATCCCTTAAAATTCAAATAATAAATTAAGGAGATCAACTCAACCCATAAGTTTGATATTTTCTATTGAGCTAAGAGATTTAACTCCCTTGCATAAGAATGTAATAAATATTGGGATAAAGGATCTAGAGAAACTTACTTATTTACTCATTAGTATTTATTGACACTTTATGCCACCCTTTTTTTCCAATTACTAATAACCGATCTAAGAGATTGTTTGTAGGTATTTGGGTCAGTTACACTTCTATTTTATGGTTTTCCTTCTCTTACCTTAAAGTCATTTGTACCTAAATTAAAAATATCTCAAAATTGGTTAAGTGATTAGGTCTTTTGATATTTTCATCCAATAAAATGCCTAAATCAGTTTCCTCAACTAAAATTTTATGGATTTTGGATCAATATTGTAGTAACAAAAAAAGTAGCCTTTTCCCTGACTTTGTTTGATAATTGACATTAAAACTAAACTAATGATGTCTTGGAGTGGTGTTGTAATGTGTTTTACAAATTCACACTATTATATGACCTTTATTTAACTAAAACATGCCATAATTGATCCTTTGCAAAGGTGTTGTAAAGTGTTGTAGCACACTTTCACACTTTTCTAGGATGTATCTGCTTAATTAAGCCTAGTGGGCCCCCTTCTTAATAGAATTTACATAATTTGTACCTTGTTTAAGCATTCTAAAGTGTTATAAAGCACTTTCACATTTATCTAGGTGGTCTTAATTAATTGTGGTTAATTGGATTTATTAACCCATTTTATTTCAAATTTCGGCTTTAATTTTGAGACCTCCCGAAGATCTATCCTAACAATCATGATTTAATTAAAAAATTATTTCATTGGGAAAAGTTTTGTCTTGGTAAGTTGAGCTAGGACCCATTCACCCTTGATGGTGAATGGGTCCTCCCTTAACAGGATCCCCTTTTTCAATTGATATGGAATCAGTTTTTATCCCTCTTTCAATCCCTCAGGGTTAGGTCCTAATAAATTTAGCCAGGACCCATTCACCCAAGGTGGTGAATGGTTCCTCCCTTAATAAGACCCCCCTATTTGAATTTCATTCTAGCAGGAATTTAAAAATGTTTCTTTCCAGATCTGGTGTCGGTCTTAATTCTTTGAATTTCGAGGTTAATTCACATTGTTTCTCCTAAGACAATCTAGCAATTCATTCTAAGTTTTCAAGCATTCAAGTGATCAAGAATTAGAGCACTTCAAGAGCATTCATAAGACATTTCAAGGTAGATTTCAAGAGTTTATTGCAACAATTCAAAATCATATTGAATCATTTCAAGGGTTTAATGCATGCATGCATGTGGTTGAGCTCAGATAGCTAATGTTGCATTGAGGACCCATTTACAAGCATCATCCTACATCCAAGATCTACACTTTTCATGGCCACTACATGTTAGATTGCATATTTGCATTACCCATATGTGCAGGATCATGATGGGCCAAAAAGTGGGGATATGATGGGTATGTGTAGGGTATGTGGCTGACAACTTTTTTTTTACCCAAAATTGATGAAACAAAAATGGTTTTTAGAGGAGATTCTCAACTTTACACCAATATAAATTATGCTTTACGGGTAAGTGCACCAAGATGGTTCCCAAAAAAGGGGCTTAAGTGGCCACTTTGTTTTTGAAATCGATCTTGACCTTGGACATGAAATTGAGGATAGCTACCT
>VDFB02322083.1:28611185-28690777 GCA_007258455.2 Sequoia sempervirens | reverse complement strand
GAAGGTAAGCCCATTACCTATTTTATTGAAAGTTAAATGATGCCAAGAGAAAGTATCTTGTATATGATCAAGAATTTTATGCAATAGTTCAAGCATTAAAGAAATGGAGACATTATTTGTTACTGAAGGAATTTGTTATATATCTTGGTGTGGGGCCGCGATTACATAAATGAATCAGGAAAAATAATCGAGGCATATGAAATGGGTAGAGTTTTTGTGAGTTATATTTGTTTTGAAACATAGGAGTGGGAAGTCAAATAAGGTTGTAGATGCCTTAAGTAGGAGGCATACATTGATGACAAAGATGCAGATTGAAGTGGTTGGGTTCAATGAACTCAAGACACTGTATGTAGAAGATCCTGATTTTGCACAGGCTTGGAAAGCTTGCAAGGAACCTATTACAGTGGATAGGACAAGGTGGCTAGATTTCATAATCCAGGATGTCATGTTATTTAAGGGAAGTCAATTGTGTATCCCAAGGAGTTCCATGAGAGAACACGATAAGGAGAAGCATAATGGAGGATTGGTGAACTGTTTAGTCAGGATAAGACCATTGCCATTATCGATGAGCATTATTATTGGCCTCAATTATCACAAGATGTGAAGAATTTAATGTGATTCAGAGTGTCGAGATGGCTAAAGGTATTAAAATACGAGGCTTATATCAGCCCTTACTGTGCAGAGGGCTTGTGGGAGGATATAGAAATATGGAATTTGTTCTTGGTTTTCCAAGGACACAAGAGGAATGATTGATCTGTTTGTGGTAGTTGAAGCGGTTTTCAAAGATGGCACATTTCATTTCCTGTCATAAGACCCATGATGCAGTCCACATTGCTGACTTGTTCTTCAAAGAGGTGGTGAGGCTACATGGTTTGCCAAAGAGTATTGTTTCAGATCGTGACACCAAATTTGTTGGGTACTTTTGGAGGACCTTGTGGAAGAAGCTAAAGATAGAGTTGAAGTTCAGTTCTGCACACCATCCACAAAAAGATGGGCAAACAGAGGTTGTTAACAGGAGTCTAAGTAACCTACTGAGATGTTTGGTCGAAGATAAACCCAAGGGATGGGACTTTATCTTACCCCAGGCATAATTTTCTTACAACAATTCTGTCAATAAAAGCATTGGTAGATCACCATTCCAGATTGTGTATGGAGGCAGCCCCATAACAGCTCAAGAATTGAGGAAGATGGACCAAGAGAAGAAAATAAGTGCTGAAGCCAAAGATTTTGCAGAACACATCAAGGATATACATGAGAAGGTAAGAGAACATATTAACAAGATGAATATGCAATATAAGGCTAAGGCAGATCAGAAGAGGAGGTATAAGGAGTGTCAGATTGGTAATGAAGTGATGGTCCACTTGAGGAAAGAATGGTTTCTAGTAGGAACATATAACAAATTGAAGATGAAGAAATTCGGTCCCTGTAATATTTTGAAGAAGCATGATTCAGGGAATGCATATGAGGTAGAGTTGCCTGATGGAATCAACATTTTCCTTGTGTTCAACATTTCATATTTGATAGAGTATCATGAAGGTGGAATGGAGGAAGCACCAACAATAGGGAAATATGGCATTCCAACACCTACTTTAGAAAGGGAGGAGATTGAAGCAATCATGGATAGTCATGTGGGAAGGAGTACCATAAATAGGCAGTATGAAGAATATCTAGTGAAATGGATAGGAAGGCCTGCGGAAGATTCATCCTGGATATCTAAGGCAACATTTGACCGGTTGGGTTTTTCTCAACCATCTAAGACATGATGGGGTCACTTCTCAAATTACCCTGGGTGTCTGATGCAGGAGCATCCAGTGGTGTAAGGGCAATCTTGCATCACCCAAAAATAGTTAAATTTCGAGTTTCTTGATTTTTAGATATTTTTACTTTTTTGGATACCCTTTTCGTCATAATGAAATTCTTAATTTACGGTTTTTATTTTTGGTTCCTGGGTTGAAAGATATTGCAGTTTTAGTTTCCTAGATTTGCACCTAAAAATCTTTCAAGTTAGATTTGAGGCACTTAGAGCTCCTGGATCGGCCCTGAAACTTGCTGAAATTGGTGTAGTTATTTCAAATGCGTTATTGACTTTGAGACCTTTCCAACGGTTCAAACAATTTGCGAATCAGAGTCCCAGATCAAAAGTTATGGCCCTGAGAAGTTGGCGCACTTTCTAGAAGATACAATTGCAAATGCTCTTTTGAAATTTGAACTTCATGTTGTAAATTTTCAGTGCCAAACCACCTAAACTCAAAATTGGATGTTGTTTTGGCTCCAAACTAATGAGGAGCTCTATTTATGGGTGGGTTTCTAATTTTGGGGTAACTTTTTGGGGACAAGCTTGCATATTGCAAAAGGGTTATTCTGTAGCTGTCTGTAACTTGCATGTGCTATAGAACTTGGGGATTTGAGATCCTCTGCATGTAAGAAGCTCCATTTTTTGAATAATAAAATTATTCTCTTGTTTGTGGGTTATTTTCTAAGTCTCGGGCTGCGCCCTCATCATCCTATCTCTCTCATTTGTGAGGATGATGTGTTAGAAAGGAATACAAACGTAGATAAAATTATGATCATAATTTTCCTTCCCTTGATATCTCTCCTTTTACTGATGAAGGTATCTTGACAAAAGAAGGTACATTCATTGAGTATCATGACGGTCTTGTTTGTCCTTCTCATCATTTCCCTTGGGAAGATAGAATAGCAACACAAGTTGAATGCATTGTGACCACTTTACCTAGTCTCCATTCATCTCCCAACACCTCCCCTATTTGTGAGACCGTTTTTGTAAGCAATCATGGCAATCACATTAGTTGTGAGGAGCATATGTTGATATTAAATGATCAAATCTTTAAGGTCTACAACAACCCTCTTTATGATCCTTCCCCTAAACCTTCTATTTTGGAGGATATTAGGTAACAAAGCAATGAAGTCATAAATGATCATGATAATCACATTTTTTCTTCTCCTAGTATCTCTCTTAGTTGTGAAGAAGATACTAAGTTGTTAGAAAACATAACCAATGAGATTCATGAGAATTTTAGTTGTCTCCTTTCACTTATAGAAAAATTTATCAAGCAAATCAATTCAATCCTTGATTTTCCTCATACTTGTGATGAAGCTACTTTGCAAAATTCACCCTTAGATGAACATATTATAAGCTCTCCTAGTATGGTAGACACTATGGAATGTGAGAATGTGACCTTAGATACAACCAACAATCAAACACATTCACCCATTAATATCTCCCTTAGTGGCGATGAAGTTATTTTGGATGAACCAAACCTTAATTGTCACAAACATGTGGTTTTTTATTCTCCTACAAACTCTCCTTCTAGGGAGGATATTATCCAAGACACATATAATATACCCTTCAATCTTGACAATGAATGATCTCACTTGATAAGGGATGTTAACAATATTCAACCTCAACTCACCCTTTATCCTCCTTCACAAAAACCTTCACCCAAACCCAAACTTACCCTTTACCCACCTTCGCATCCACTTCATCCTTCCAATAAACCTCACTACAAACTTTACCCTCCTTCACACAAACAAAAAACTCAAAATAAACCTAAACTTATCCTTTACCCACCCTCACATTCACTTCATTCCTCTAATCGACCACACCACACTTTATACCCACCTAACACTAATGTATCACAACAATCTAGTGATGATACTATTGCTCATACATATAACACATAAAATAACCCACAACCACCACAACCAATTCCACCATCATTACCTTTTTCTAATCCACCTAGTGTTCCTCATTATAACCCACCTACAAAGGGGTATGATCTTGTTGAACAATTAAAGAATAATCCCACAAAAATTTCCCTTTGGGATTTACTTTCTAAGACCTCACCACATTACAACAATATTCTTCAAACAACCTTAC
The DNA here is from genome assembly GCA_007258455.2 of Sequoia sempervirens. NCBI lineage: Eukaryota > Viridiplantae > Streptophyta > Pinopsida > Cupressales > Cupressaceae > Sequoia > Sequoia sempervirens. The sequence continues at coordinate 28,686,879 of VDFB02322083.1, read as the reverse complement.
AAAAAATTGCAATTCCTACTTGTACAACTCTGAATGATGTGGCAGCTTTAACCCATCCAATGAATCAAACAAATCTTGACAACATGAGCTCTCTCCTTTAGAGTTGCACAAACAAAGTGATTATTTCACGATCATTTCTCAATACAAATAGAAAGGAATAAAGATAACTCTTGTAGATAATGGTTTCACCCTTAATGTGTGTGGTGTGAGTCTCCTTGATCAATTAAACATTGAAAAATCACAAATCATACCTGATTTCATCTCTATTCATGGATTTGATAATTCAACCAAGCAACCGCTTGGTGTAATCACTTTTCCTATTTCGGTTGGGTGCTTACTTTGTAAAATCCTATTCATGTCATGCCTTATGATCTTTTGTGCAATCTTCTTTTAGGCAGACCATGGATTCAAGAGATGAACGTAGTGCCTTCAACCCTTCATCATATAATGAAATATGTCTATAACAATAAAATTTATCAAGTTGAAGTTGATCCTGAGCTTGAAATTTGCTTGCGGCTTGAATAAGGAGCTATAAGTCCTCTAAAAACATTGATTCCAACATCCAACATAGATCCTCTTGAAATTGACCATAATGATGAGGAATTTCCATCTAAATTCTTTGGTGACGATTGAAGATCCTTAGAATTCACACCATTAGTTATGGGAAAATACATATTCACACACAAGAAAGATGAGAAACAAGAACAACCAACTATCTTGACAACACAACATTCGGATAACCTTTTAAAAGCACCCACTTTACCCACTTTATACAATGCCACAAACTCTACAATAATCCCTGACAAACACAACAACGAACAGCCACCCAATTCCAAAGTACTAAATTAACGTTATGGAAAAGGGTATGACTTCATGAAAAAAATTTGGTATAATGGAAAAGGATATGGTACTCGAGAGCAAGGTATCCACAACCCTATAGAGCTTAACACACAACAAACAACTCATGGTCTTGGTTATTATCCTTTATCCAAGATCACCAAACCTTCACTCAAGATCAATAAGTTATCACACAAGACTCTTCCAAGACTCTTTCTTATTCACATCAATCACCTTAGTTGCTGCTCCTTTCCATGTAATAGTTGTAGTATAATCACATTCTCACTATTGCATGTCTTGCATCCATCGCAAGGGGTAGCATATCGTCATCCACTTTAGGCTCACCCTTTTCTTGCACTAAGTGGGGGCAAAGGGTTAGACAACCTTATCCCTTGCATGTCACTTGTTGTTGTCTCTTTCAAATACTCATTAAATTTTCATGAACATATAAGAGAAAGCTTGAGATGTGAACGACATGTCTTAAGATTGACTCTCATGTGACATTCAACCTTTCTTTGACATGATGCAGCCTAACTTAAAAACATATGACTCGGCATAGGGCTTTCCAAGTTGGTTCTTATGTCTTGTTTCCTTTTTCTATTTTTCTTTCCTTCTCTACTTTAAAGTAATTTCTCATAGAACAATGTGTGGCAATTACTTTAAAGTGGGGGCCATACATTACCATTAATTCATTTGTTTTCTTGGTTCCTAGTGCAGATTTGTCATTTCTGTGATGCATTTGTCACTTTGTGGATGACATTGGGCATGGTGTCCTTCATAAGTGTGATCTTTCTTATCATATTACATTCCTCTTAGTGGCTTGATGTGATGAACTGCATCCTCTAAGTTGTGAATATACTATCCTTTCATTGGTCCTCTCTTGGAGACATTAGACACAATGTTCCTTAAGTGGCTGACCTTGCATAAACTGAACAAAACTCCTTTGAACATCTTTTCACATTTTACGTTTTACATTTTGCATTACATTTTTGCATTTTTACATTTTGCATTTCTTTTTGCCACCTTGCATAACACAACTTGCATGACTATGGTACCTTTGTTTTTTTATTCATGAACATTCATTTTTCTTTGTGGTGCCTTGTTAAGGTTATCAGGCAGTATAAATTTGACATGGTTGAGCAAGAAGCCTAGTAGCATGAATTTTCCCCATAGCCACCTTTGAGTTTGTGAGTGCATACCAACTAGCGTATGTATTTTACCTTTTTGGGCTTTCTCACCCCATAGACAACTAGAATTTTTGTGTCCCTAGAGTGAGTACATCTTTTCCACATCGTTTTTCTTTTCATTCTTACCATTGCATGATTTTTCACCTTGGGGTCTTGGCCACCACCTTTGATATTTTCCATCTATATTTGTGCATGAGGATCTCTCTTGAATGTCTACTTTAGTGTGAGTTTGAAGCAAGTTCATCCTCTCACTAAACTGGGGGCTAAATGTGCCATAGAAAAAAGGACCCTTTGCTTGAAATGGGATTAATTCATGATAAAATGAACTTAATGAAGTCTTAATCTAGTGTTTTGAGGCATAATTTTATGCATCCACATTAGGTCTTGGACCCTTGCAAATTGAATAACATTCTTTTAACGACGTCTTGTAAAGGTGTTGTAAAGTCTTGTAAAGGACTTTTACACTTTTCTAGACTTAATTAACTTATTTCTCCCTAATTCAACATTATAAAATGTGTTTAATAACATTATTACATCAATATAGAAGGTTATTAATGTAAACTTAATGATAAACTAGTGTTGTAATGTGTCTTGCACGTTCACATTGGTTTTTGTGCACTCCTAGGCTATGTGGACCTAATTTTAGTGTTGTAAAGTGTATTTAATCACACTTTCACATTAATTTATGTGTCCCAAGCCCTATTAAACATTGACATCATCACTAATAGGCCATAATTGACCCATATTGTGCATCTTGAGGCATAATTTGATCAAATAAGCAATGTAGTTATCATATAAGCCTAATTTTCTTACTTCTCAACATTCCAGCTAGAAAAAATGACCCCTGTGGGACCCATTCACTATTAGTGGAAAATTAGTCTAATCTATGTGGGACCCATTCACCATTAGTGGTGAATGAGTCCCATTTTGAGTCATTTTCGGGGTTTGAGTGGGAAAAAATAGGTTTTAAGTTCAATTTTTCTACATGTCAGCCTGTGATGAGGGATAATCGGGATACTTAGGAAAAATTGTCTATAAATAATTTTTTTAATCCTCATTTTACATATAAAAACAGATTATTACATGTATCATCATTAATTCATCTTCTATCTTCTCATCCAAGTCAAGCAAGCTAGGGTTTCTTCATTAAAAGTCATCAAGTTAGCTTCCTAAAGCATTCAAGGGTTGAATCTTCATGTTATGTTGCAGAATTTCAAGATAAAAGCATCATGACAAGGTAATAATCTCCATTTTTTCATGTTTCAATACTTTATTTCATCACTTTGGTTTAATTACCTAAACGAGGTTTGACCAAGGCAAACCACCATGCCCTAACATTCAACATATTTCTTTCTTGTCTTGTTTGTTTGCAGATTTAGTACTCTTGGAGGCTTAATAATAATTGAAGATTACATTTCAAATTCACTCAAGTCACCTCTTTGAACATCATTCAAGTCAAAAATATCACAAAAAAGGTCACTTACAGGTTTGAATTTGGTAATTTCAAATCTAGACACCTAGAGGTGCAAATTGAGCAATCTAAAAGCTATAGATTCCATTTTTGAGTTTTCAAAAAGTCTAAAGTGGAATAATTCACCATTAGTGGTGAATGGGTCCCACTTTACATGTTTTCTAAAGATTTTTGTAGATTCAGACACCCTTTTGGCTAAAACGGGCTCTGGTACAGTCATCCCGAACTGGGACTAATTCGCCCAGAGTGGTGAATGAGTCCCACCAAGCTTAAATTTTAGCATCAGTAGCCTTCCAAATGTCTTTTGCAGCCTTCATCAAGATCCTGGGTGCACACTTTCATTTTGGTTGATTTATGTTAAGTTTTGCATTCATTTCTAGTTCATTTTTGCATAACATAATGTGTTTTCAAACAAGTTGTATTGCAATAGTTTAGCATACTTAATCAATTAATCTTACCAATTAGTTGCTTCTAGAACATTACATTTAGACATAATTTCATCATACATATCTTAGATTGAGTGAACCACCTAAGTTTTTGAGGTTTATCTCTCTCCTCTTAGGTGAAAGACCTTAAGAGTGCTAGAGATGTACATAGACCCCAAACATTTATGGTTCATGGTTATTTTCATGTGAATTGGAAATTTTCTTGTGTATTCCAATACCAATGGAATTTTTGGTAAATCTTGATAATGGCCAATGTTCCATATTTGTAAGAATCAAATCACGATATGGATTTGTGGCAATTCCAAGTGACCAAGTTTATTGTTCAAAAGTAAAGGTTTATAGTGGTTAGTTTCTTGCATGGAATAAATGGAGCATCCTGACCCACATGAGCTCAATAAAGGACAAAATAAGCTAAAGTGTAGTTTTCATTGTTGGGAAAATGTGTCTCAACCTTGCAATTACATAAGGTTTACTATTGATAGGTAAGTGCAGGGGGATGCAAGAGGGGGGGTACCTCTCAACAAGGGGTTAGGGGGATCATCCCATGGGGGCCACATGCCTCGGTGAGGGCTCAAGGGTAGTACCCCTAAAAAGGAAATTTTATGTATATTTTATTATTGTGAATCTAGAACGTTCATCATTAGGTCTCAGATCTGATGGTAAATATTTTTTTGGCTTTAATTTCCTTATAAGGAAACCATATTTTATGAGGATGTTGTATTATAGTTCTGCATTGTGATGTTGTAGTGTCAAAAAATTTCACCCTTAACAATTTCACACTATGTTTTATCCCCCTTATTTTATTGGACCTAATTGAGCACCTAATTTCCTTAAATTATGTATTCCAAAGCCCATTTGTACCACTTTTCAATACATTGCAAGAATTGAATAAATGCATCCAACTCATATGTTGCCCCTGACACTTAATGTCCTATAAATCAGGTCTAGAAGCCATATTCCCTTGGGTCTATGGGCCCTTGTTCTTATCCAAGATCTAATTTTAGGCATTCTAGTGTCAAAATTTTAACATTCAAATTTCAAGTTTCAAGTTTCAACTTTTGGAATCTAATTTTTTCAAGAAATTGAATAAATGCCTATAAAAACCTAGTTATTACATCATTTTAAAAAGAACAAGAAAAATATTGATGAAATTATGATCAAGAGCACTATAAAGCAAGTCAAGAGCAAGATTTTAGTGATTTATTGTAGTAACTCAAGATCCGACATCATGTCAAATCTTATGTGAGTTTATATGTGTTCATGTTATCACTATTTTGTGAAGGCTAACACTTTTTAGGTCTCTAAAGCATTCAAGAAAATTAAGCAAAGAAAGATCCATGTCCTTGAGGTGACATGCATGATTTTAGTCCTTGAAGGAATTCATGAAGGGTGGTTAGTTGTAGCACTTTGTGATTTAATCATCCTTCCTTTTAATTATCTATTGATCATTAATATTTACATTATGGAAATGGAAACACTTACACAAGGTTTGACTGAGGTAAGACCCTAAATGGCCCAACACTTTCTCTCTCTTTGAATGTGTAGTTTTTAGGTTTGAAGAGGATTGAAGAAATATTGAAGAAAAGTTATTCATTATTGAATTCAAAGCCCTAAATCTTGTCGATCAATGAAAACTCATTAATATAATTACCTGAAAAAATTAAGAAAATTTTACATATGGAAATTAGAAGCTCAAATCTATCACCAGAGGACACCAAAAGAAGAGTAGGACACCCTATCAGAGACCTATATGCTCCTAGGCATCCCAATCCTCCTATTCAACTCAAAACTAACTTTTTAAGGATAGGTACATAGTCTCTTGCATTTTCTAGATATGTCTACAAACTATTGTTTCAGTCTGTTATTTTTCAAGATCTTGCATTTATGTATTAGGTCATATAGTTCAATTAGATTAAGTAATTCAAAATCAATTTAGTCCATTTCTAATCCCTCAAAAGGAGGAGATCTAGGTATAATTGGCACACCTTCATGGTTGATAGTCAATATATTCACCTTGTTGATCTCCCTCTTTAATAAAATAGTGGAAAAGTGCCCCCCATTTACAAATCCTAGGTTCTTTGCATTGAGGACCTAGGATCCCCTTTTTCCATTACTTCAGATATATTCTCATATTCTAATATCAATCATGTTACCTCTGGATCTTTAGTTGGCGATACCCTTGTGAGAAGCTTACTTTTTAAGTATATTGTAATCTTAATGATTTTTGAATAATATATTTGGCATCTTTTGGAGTGTGGGCTTTTTCTCCTAAAAGGGTTTTTCCCACATAAATCACTATGTTGTGGTATGCATGATATTATGTTTTTTTTATGTTTAAATTCTTGCAAATGTTGAAAATATTTGTAAAAAATTTCATTATCCTCCTCTCAAGATTAGTGTAAAAATTTTATTCACTACCTTAGCTTCCTTACAAGTGGTATTAGAGCCTGATCACCTTTGGTTTTAGTTGTGGGATGTTATGTTTTTTGAACTAATCCAAATTTGAGAGGGAGCTTGTGTAGAAGATACTATTTGATCTTGTTGCAATAATTTTCAAATGGAAAGTTCATCAAGGAAAATAGAGGTGGATAAATTTTCTAAAAATAATTTTGAAATGTGGAAGCTGAAGATAGAGGATTTGTTGATAGATCAAGATCTATGGGATGTTATTCATGAGAATGTTTCAAGGCCTACATATCCTACTTGGGCTACTTGTAAATCTAATTTTCTAAGCAAATTGTGCTTGGAAGAATCTTTTTTAATCAATTTTCATGAAGAGACATCTACACAAAAACTATGGAAGAAACTTGGTGAGAAGTATCAAGTAAAATCTTTAGTGAACAAGATTTTCTTTAGGAAGAATTTGTATTCCAAGTGAGAATGGAAAAGGGTGGATGAATTATAGACCAAATGGAAGCATTCAATATTTTGGTGGCTAAATTGGAATCAATTGGTGTCAACATGGATGAGGAGAAATGTTAGATCTTGCTTTGTTTTGTTTCTAATTCATGGGATTCTCTTGTTATAGCTATTAAGATCACTTCTATTATATTGAAGACTGAATATGTGGTGGGTTCTTTCCTTTCTAAAGATATGAGGAGGAAGGTATCCATTAGTAACAAGGAGGCCCTAAATGTTTGTGTTAGACCTAAGGAAAAAATGTAAGAATAATGAGAAGCTTGATAAATCCATGTCCAAGGGGATATCCAAATATCTGGGAAAATCTAAAGTTATTTGTTGGAATTCCAGTAATCCTAGACATATTCATAAGGAATACAAATAAAAAGAAGAAGAAATTGGATTTTGATTCTAAGTTTGAGAAGAAAGATGGTGATGTATTCATTTCAGGTTTGGAAATTCATGTAGGTAATGATGCATAGTTAATTGACTCAGGTGCATCTTTCCATATGACCCTTAATAGAGATTGAATTTTTGAATATGAATAATTTGATGGAGGTAAGGTGTACTTGCAGGGTGATGAGCCTTATTTAAATATTGTTGGCCATGGTGAAGTTAGGATCGAGTTTCCTAATAGTAGAATAAAAAAGACTAATACTATGTTGCATATCCCTGGATTAGTATGAAATTTATTATCTATGAGGAAACTAATAGATACAAGTGGGCATGAGGTACTATGATGATTGCTAGAGGTGTTAGATATGACACATTGTATAAGATTGATGCATGCATTGTTGAGTGCAATAGTACTTCTTTGGAAATAAAGTTTGGGGAAGAGGTGAGGGTCTCATCTTTAGTAGATGGTCATAGCTTCTGGGTACCCAAGGGTGGTCTTTCTTCTAAATCAAAGTTACCTATAGATAAAACTATGTTATGGCACCAAATACTTGGCCACATTGGAGAAAAGGATCTAAGGACCTTGAAAAATGAAAAACCTTGTTGAAGGTTTGTTTGATTGTAATTTTGAGTTTCATTTTTGTGAGCATTGCATTTATGGAAAAAAAACCACATTCAATTAAACTCAATTTATCATAAATCTTGTGGTGTATTGAATCTTATTCATTATGATGTGTTTGGTCTTGTAGATGTTCCTTCAATTGGAAAACCCACATATTATGTTTTATTTATTGATGATTATAGTAGGACATGGGTATATTTTCTAAAGAGTAAATCTAAAGTTTTTAATCAATTTAAGGAATTTAAAGTAATGGTTGAGTTGTAGACTAGAAAGAAAATAAAATGTTTGAGGACTAGTAATGGCAGTGAGTTTTCCTCTAATGATTTTGATAGATTTTATAAATATTGTGGTATTCAGAGACAAAAGAAAACTTGCATTCTCTAGAATAGAATGGAGTTGAAAAAAGAATGAACAATACGCAGATAAAGAAGGCTAGGAGTATGTTGAGTGGTGTTGGTCTAGAAAAAAGGTTTTGGGTTGAAGTTGTCATCACTACTTGTTACCTATTTAACAGGTCTCTTACATCAACTCTTGTTGATAAGATTCCTATAGAGGCATGATTGGGTCACAAGCCTTCATTAATACATTTTATATTTTTTGGTTGTGAGGCATATGCACATGTCCAAAAGTAGAAGTGAACAAATGTAGAGATCAAGGATATCAAATGCATCTTCATTGGATATAGTTATAGTGTGAAATGATACAAGCTTTGGGATACTATTGCACAAAAGGTAAAATACAATAGAAGTGTTACTTTTAGAGAAACTAAGCCTTCTTTTGTTATATTACAACTAGAATAAATTAAACAAGAATATGTAATTCAATTTCCTTCTACACCTAAGGAAGTTGAATCAAGGCCCATGAATATACAAGAATTTGAGGAGATCTCATCTATCCCTGAATCTTTAGAAGAGGAGGAATAACCTCCAACTCAACTTTTTTTGTAGGTCTAAAAGTCATAGACAACCAATTGAAAGGTATTAACCTGATGATTAGAGATGTACTTTTTCTTTGAATAATAACATGGATGAACCCATATTGGTAGAAGAGGCATTAGGTATGAATGATACAAAATCTTAGAATATTTTTTATGGATGAAGAAATGATAGCTTTGAAAAAGAATGATACATTTGATTTTGTACCATTGCATGAAGGACAAAAATATGTTGGTAGCAAATGGGAATTCAAGAAAAATATTGGTTCATATTGAGGTATTGAGAAGTAAAAATCAAGGTTGGTTGCAATAGCTTACTCTCAAGTTGAGGGTGTTTACTATGGTGAGATATTGTCTCCTATTCAAAGAATGTCATCCATTAGATTTTTGCTTTCTATTGTTGCTACTTATGATTTAGAGGTTCAAAAAATGAATCTAAAAATTACTTTCCTTCATGGTTACTTGGAGGAGGATATTTATATGAAACAACCAAAGCACTACATGGTAAAAGGTAAAAGTAAACTAGTTTGCAAATCAAATAAATATTTGTATGGCCTAAAATAGATTCCTAGGATGTGGTACCAAAAATTTGATACATTTATGTTGAGTTTAGGATTTTAGTGTTCTAAATTAGACCATTATGTTTATTATAAAATTGATGGTGATCATTTCTTATTTATTACATTATATGTTTATGATATGATATTTATTGCTAAAGGGAAAGGTATGATTTCTAAACTAAAATTTCAACTTGCTACTAAATTTGAAATAAAAGACCTTAGTGTAGCTAGACACATTCTTGGGATGAAAATTAGAAGAGATAGAGTGACCAAAAAGTTATGGCTTGGCCAAAGTAAGTATGCCAATTCAATTTTATAGATGTTTGATATGCATGATTTTAGAGCGTTGTGTTTTCCTTTTTCAATTGGAACAAAGTTATCTATCTTAGATTTTCCAACATCTCCCTTAGAGATGAAAGACATGAGCTGAGTACCTTGCCAGAGTGGAGTTGGAAGTTTTATGTATATTATGGTTTGTACTAGACTAGACATTATCTATGAATTGGGAGTTGTTTCTATATATGTCTAATCATATTAGAGATGGATCTAAAAGTGTCGTCAAATATTTAAACGATACCTCAAAGTATTCCTTGTTTTATCATAGTAATTTGATGGAAGAAAATATTTCCCTTGGTATTCATGGTTATGTGAATTCAGATTGGGTAGGTGATGTTGATAGTAGATGATCCACTAGTGCTTATGTGTTTACTTTATTTGGTGGTACAATTAGTTGGATGAGTAAGTGACAAGCTATGGTTTATTTTTCCACTACTAAAGTTGAGTATATGATAGCTAATCATGCTTATAAATAAGCCATTTAACTTAAGAGACTATGTTCATATATTGGAATAAAACAAGGTGTAGTGACAATTTTATTGTGAACATGTGATATGTCTAGCTAAGAACCCAACATTTCATGCTAGGACCAACCACATTGTTGTAAAGTATCATTTTGTTAGAGATATGGTCAAAGATGGCACGGTGAAGCTAGTTAAGGTAGAGAATTTGATAAATGTTGTTGATTCTTTAACTAAGTCTGTGAGAAAAGAGAATTTTAGATAGTGTTCTGAGTCTATGGGCCTTTCAATCCCTATAAATTAAGAAACAATTTTTATACACCCTCTTGTTCCTCTTACAAGGTGTTTGACGAGTGGGAGATTTGTTGGGAAAATATGTCTCAACCTTGCAATTACATAGGTTTTACTATTTATAGGTAAGCATGAGGGGGTGTGTGGGGGGGTGGGTACCCCCCATGAGAGGTTTTGGGAGATTATCCCCCAATAGGGGGTTCAAGGGCCATGCACCATAGCAAGGTATTGAGGGTAGTGCCACCAAATGTCAAATTTTATGTATATTTTATAATTGTAAATCAGGACCATTCATCATTAGGTATCAGATCTAATAGAGACACATATTGTATATTTGAGAGACATTATTGATTTTCTTAATATTGTGTATGATGAAGTTGATTCTTCTTTTTTTTTTTTGGGAACACTCTAAGCCTTTTGTTCATTCTCCACATGGTCATTTATTAAATTTTGACATGAGTATGGATACTTTGGATGAATACTTTGAAAATATATCTTTAGAGGAAATACTTGAGTCTTTGGATTGTGTTCTACATCAATCTAGGGATATGATATTTTGAGATTTCATTTTTAGTATTGTGGCCTAGAATACCTGGTTTGATCATGTGATCCTTCAACATCAACCTAGGGACACATGAGCCAAGTTCAAAGACTTCATACATCTTGAGTTTTTTTCTTGCATAATCCTTTTAGGAGTGAGGAGAAATATTGCATATACTTTTGGTTTTATTTCTTCCTAAGGGGAGGAATGTTGTTCAATGATTGTGGACCATCTTCTACATCTAGTTTAGACATATACCATTAGATCTCTTTTTGGGGGCTCTTCTTTGTCCTTCCACTTCATTTCTCTCTCTATTATGGGGTGCATATTTCCTTTTTAATGGAGGGGGGTTCTTCTTCTTTGGGGGGAATTTATATGTACATGGGTACCTAACATAACCTCATTTGTTAGGACCCATCATCTTTTACATCCTCCTAACCTACACTTCAGAGGGGTGTTGGTGTAGGTGTTAGGGTTTAGGCAAATTGGAGCAATAAACATTAACAATTATATGAAGATTAAATAACCTAGAAATAACAATGAAGAATAACACAAAAGAGATCAACACAAGATTTAATGTGGTTCAGCCAATATGGGCTACATCCACAAAAACTCATCCATCCAATGATTTTATTATTTAGTGCAAAACAGATTACAATATCATGAACACACTACCACAACATACATCCCAACTGCTTATAACAAGCTTTGTGGGACCTTCTAGAATTAGGGTTTTACAAGGTCATTTTTCATTTGATGAGTTAATGGGAAAACCTTGATGTGCTAACGAGAGATAACCTTGACATGTCATTAAGAAAACATTGACATGTAAATGGGAAAAAATGTTGACATGTTAACAAAAAAAACATTATTTGCATGATTAGTCGCCACATACCAATAGTAGGATTTTCTTTTCCTAGTGGGTTAGTTTATTTTCACTTAGTCCTAGTTTTTTCCTACAATTTTATGAATCTTTCTTAGGATAATAAATTAAGTTTATTATTTAATAAATAAGAGATAGGGTGATGAGGTGTCTCTAGCCTTAAGGGCGGAGATTTTACCTTTTTCATCACTTTATTTAATATTGTGGTTATTGGTGGTCAATTCATATTGGTTGAGTTTTCCACCTCCATCATCTCCTTAGTTCTATATAAACTTGATACCTAGCTTGTAATTTCAAATTATTTGTTGTATACTTTGGCATACATGTACATTGATGCATACAAACATTATTTTTCATTTTTCTTTGAGCTCTTAATCCAATTTTTTCATCCTGACATTTGCATATCTCTTGGAATTTTGGGTTTGTAATTGTGTTATTTTATTTATAGTTTTATACCCTATCTCTCTCATCTAGAAAGATTTTGGTTATTCATCTATTTCAAATTTCCAACATTATTAAATTTAAAAATCATAAAAGTTAAATAGGGCAAATTATGGTTTTCCCTTTCTAGTTAAGTCAAGACAATTTTAACATTGAATTTGAAAAATTTAAAGTTCAACAATATAAAATTTAATATTATAATATAATTTAAAAATTGTATTATTAAATTAGATAAAAATAATAATAAAATTTAAACTTATGATTAATTTCACTCCTAGTGTCAAAAATAAATTCTAAATTCATTGATTAAATAATTTATTCAAAAATTAAATTTAAAATTTACATTCTACATCAAAATTGCATTTAATGTTGATCAATAACATTAAAATATTACATCTTAATTAATATCAAATTCATCGTCAAATGTTATGTACATAAAAATATTATACTCTTGAAAAATGTTAAATCAACACTAATATTTGAACCCACAATTCATACTATAATTGACTTTATAATTTGCATTTATGTTGGAAATAAATAGAATATTAACATTGATAATTTAAGTGAGATTAAGATGATATTAACGTAGAGTTGATTTGAACTTACCAAAAGAGTACCTCAAAAAATCTCACCTTATGCCAATCTTAATCCAACATTACATGATTAAAATTTATGTTGAACATAATGCAACTTTTTCAACATTAAATTCATGTATAGAAAAATATAATTTTTTATTTTACATAGAAATACAACACAAATCAACATTAAATCTAGGTTTATTTATTTTAAATGTTATCATACATTGTCGGTAAATTATCCCTCACCAATTATGACACCCAAAAATGAATCTAATAGATAATTATTTGCAATAGTAGTGTTCTTAAAGTTGTATGTGTATTTGAACATGTTAAAAGTACACTAATCATTTTACTTTTTAACAAAAATTATATCCCATTCTCAAGCCAAATAGAATATTAAAAAATAATTAAAGTAATGTCAAAATACTAAAAGATGTTAACAATATAAATTAAAACATATTCTTAATTATTATAGCTAAAATATAGATATTCTAAGGGGCTTGCATGTGGAAATGTGGCCCAAAATAGATTAGCAAATATGAAAATTATTATTTTTTCATCTAATACCATTAATTTCTCTTTTCATATTTATTATTATTCTATATGTTTTTTAAATTAATTTTAAAATAACAAACATCCTATGTGTGTAAATTGTAATTTCAAAGTGGACATTCATTTTGTGTGTTATATTTTTAGTGTTAGTATGTATTTTTGTTATTATATTGATTGAATGACATTATGTATCTATATCATCATATATAGGTGATATTGTGTTCTACAATGATGATGGAAAGACATATCCTAGATTTTTCTAGTCATTTATATAAATTTGTGTTGCAAATACTTTTTCATATCAAATAACTATGTTGTGGTTTATATAAAATAAAAATACAACTAATTGAGTTCAAAAAACTAACTACTAATTAGTAAAAATCTAATAACTTGGTGAAAAAGATCTAATTTTGATTCTCTTAAAAATAACATGACAAAGCTATTTCCTAGTAATGTATTTATGATGCACTTATTTGTATGAACTCATGCCCACTAATAAATAACCTATACATACTAATCTAAGAGTTAAATAATTTTTTTTTTAAATTGAAAAATAGTTATTGGAGAAAACTTTAACTCATTCAATTAGATTTAGATATTAGTTTCTACTTATGAACTAAATTTGAATAATTTATATATAAAAAATATATACATTTATATGATATATTATATTTTTCATATTTAATAAAACCACCCCTAAAAGGATGACCTTCTCTTTACCATATCTTTATTCCATGTCATTTATTTTACTTCATTAAATTGTTACTAAGACATATTTTAAGATGATTTATAAATAATCAAAATATCTATATTTTAAAATTATATTATATAATATAACAATCCTATGATTTTATCTTCTTCTATTTGTTTTATCACAAATAACTAATTTATTAAAATAAAAAGTTTTTTACAAATATTTTTTTATATTAGGCATTAAGTACCAAAAAAGATAAAGAGGAGTACAATATATGGTGTTGAAGCACATCACCAGAAGTATCATAGTTTGGGATCCACTATCAAAAAATATAAATGACATCATTTCTCATAAAAAATTACATACTATCTTATAAATAGTATCATATTGCTCATATCATATAAACAATATCTAACATTCATTCCTAGAAACATCTTTGATTACTATCATTTTCATAGTAATCACAGTCCCAAGTACCAATAGGTGGATTAACACATTCTTCTTCCTCTAACTCTTTAACAACTAGAATATACTCATCTAATTTCTTCTTACCTATGTATTATCATAGAAAAATTCAAAAAAAAAAGTATATATATATATATATATATATCTATCTATCTATCTATCTATATATATATATATATATCTATATATCTATCTATCTAGATCTATCTATCTATCTATCTATCTATCTATCTATCTATCTATCTATATATATATATATATATATATATATATATATATATGATTAAGGGCATTAGTGCTGAGTAGTTAGCACCAAAGCACTAGGAATTAAGGAAATTAGCCACCAATACAGGGCTTAAAATCCCATGGCATAAAGGCCATTATAGTTGTTGAACTTTCCATGGCTTAAAATTTTTCCCAATGGCTCATAAACAACTACTAGTGATCAAGTAATAACCACATAACTAAACAACCAAAAGGAGCTTTACCTTCTCTGTTTTATGGTCTAGAATTGTTGTTTTTGTTGCTACTATAGCAGCTTGTCTTGCTACTTGTGTATGACCTAATGGTGGCCTATTTGTCCATGTAATTTTTTCTTCTTTATCCAATAAAAAAAGAAGAAGTAATAACCACATAACTAAATAATGATTGCAACCTTTTTAACTATGATTGTATTTTTTAATAATAAAAACTTCAACTACTAAACTTCAACCAAACTATCACTCAATCACCACATAGTAGCCACCATCATCATTGATGCCACTTGGAGGGCCCACCAATGTCCTTGGTATAGGCCAAATCGGGCCTTTCTTTAAAACCTGCATAAATTTTTTCATGGTGTTTGTTTTTGGTGAAAGACATATTGACAAAAGGCTAGAGACAAACACTTTCCATGCATAGAGGTATTGAAAATAATATTTTCCATTTTTTCCAAATATTTCAAGTTGAATATGTTTGTTGTATTTTATTCAATAGGCCATAACTTTTTCCTCAAAGCTCTATTTTTTGGAAATGAATAGGTTTTGAAAAGGTATTTGAGATCAATACAAAAATATAGAACTAGTTATTTTATATTTTTTTCTCAAGTTCATTTTGTATCAAAATATGTAATTGTATCTATTATGGGCCTATTAAGTATTATTTTTTAGAAAAAATCTTTGTAAATCCACTAATCATAAAGTTCCAACATTGTAATATCTTGGGGGTTTGATTTTTGAGACTAATAGAAAGGGAGTTGTCTCTTGGTGTCTCTTTTGTGCTTTGTATTTTCTTTTCATTCACTCACAAATAATCTTATTTTTTGTATAAAATGGATCAAGTAATAGCTATTTTGTTAACATCCTAAAACTATTTTTATTAGAAAAGTAAAATTTCACTCTACATGAAAAAGTATGATTGTATAGGTTAATAGTGGGAAAAGAAACTAAACCAACTATTGGTGTAGAAAAGACAAAATGGCTTGATATGTGTGATGAAGCATTTGGAACCTTGTGTATGTCTATATTTCTATATTTTTTTATTCATTTTGAATAATTTTCTTCACCAAATGAAGTTTGGACAACATTGGAAAATAACTTTGATTTAAAAAAGATGAATTAAGAGGTCATTAATTAGAGAATGACCTGATAGGATTAATTCCTTCAAGTTTTGATACAATACAAGACTTTTTCACCAAACTAAAGTCCATAATATTGAAATTGAAAAAGTGTAAACTTAATAAAGATGATAAATAATTGATCTTAAGTATTCTCTCCAAATATGGTCTAGACTATACGATCTTTGTTTCTACATTTTATGCCACTAAAAGTTCCCTAGGAGCTTCCTACACAATTCCTTCTCTTTATTTATTTTCTAATGAACTCACAAAAGAACATGACAAGTTGCTTCAAATGGGAACTATCAAAACATCTAAGTCTCATGGTTTGGTTTCAAATTAGGGTACTAAAGATTAGAAAGACAATGGAAAATAAAATAAAATAAAATAAAACTGAGAGAATGTTTTAGATGCATCTTTCTCTACTTCTATTGTAGACACTAAAACTTCTTCAAATCAAGGAAAATATAAGAAGAATGTTAAATTTTATTATTGTAATAATCTTGGCCATGATGAACATAATTGTATGAAGAAATAAATTGACCACCTCACATATCTCCCGGAGAAGATCAATAAAGGGTTCATTGAATCTCCATCTTCATCAAACCAATAATATACTAAGGAAAGGGAAAAATGTCATATATACAAACATAAATGAAAATTTATTTGTGCTTGTACAAGTCTTGGATTAGGGAGATGGTTTCTAGATTTATAAGCTTCTCATCATATGAATTCTTCATAGTCCATGCTCTCTTCCTTTGAGCCTTATGTTATGCCACCTATTTTCCTAAGTAATAATACATATATGAATGTAATTAGGAATGTATCTATTGATATCAGGGATGAAACTTTCAATGGTGTATTTGTTGTTCATTATTTATCGAATAAGATTCTTTCCATCTATCAAGTTACTCATATCGAAGCAAGGAAGACTATGGAATTCACTCCAAATTTAGTTATCAAATATTTGGAGAGAAAAGAGATTATTTCTATTAGGGTGGTTGGTCATGTATCTCGGTTGTACACCTTTTCAAATTTTTCCCCTAATAATATCTTTTATCCTTTGGATGATGATTACACTAGTGTGGAATTCAATTTTGAGGAGAATTTTGGTTACTTGAATACAAGTATTCTGACAATTGATCCAATTCTTGCACCATGTATTCCTTCTCCTCCATCAACAGTTGCTAATTTAGATTCTAGTGCTACTTCTTTGAGATATTCCCATGATTCTTTGTAGTAGGACGTACATTATCATTTAGATTCATTTTTTTGGGATGATCTCTTGACAAGTATTTTAGACTTTTTTATGGAGACACATATTGTAGATTTGAGAGACACTATTGATTGTGTTCATATTCTCTTTTATGAAGTTGATTCTTCTTCAATTTTTTTGGGAACACTCTAAGCCTCTTATTCATTCTCTACATGATCATTCATCGATGTTTGAAATGGGTGTGGATACTTTGGATCAATACTTTGAAGAGATATCTTTAGAGGAAATAATTGAGTCTTTGGATTGTGTTCTACATCAATCCCTAGGAGATTTTGAGTTTTCATTTTCAATAGTGTGGCCTAGAACACTTGGTTTGATTATGTGATCTGTCAACATTGAATTGGGGACACATAAGCCAAGTTCAAAGAATTCATACATCTTGACTTTTCTTCCCACATAATCCTTTCAAGAGTAGGGATAAATATTGTATACAATTTTGGTTTTGTTTCTTCTTAAGGGGGGCATGTGCAAGATCATGATGGGCCAAAAAGTGGCAATATGATGGGTATTTGTAGGGTATGTGGCTGATGACTTATTTTTAACCCAAAATTGATGAAATGAAAAGGGTTTTTATAGGATATTCTTAGCTTTCAACCAATATAAATTATTCTTTACTTTGTATTTAATAAATAATTATTATTCATTTTCTATTTGAATTATGACTAAAGTGTTGATTGATAGGCTAATTGAAAAAAATCTATAGCTTTCAAATGGTATCACATTTTTTGAATCCAAAATATGCATCACATTCTATAATTTTCATACTATAGGATTAAAAAAAGAAAATTTGAATTTCATGAAGTTTTGACTAAGTTAAGGTGGTCAGACATACGAGTTTTTATATTTTTTAAAATTTGTACTAAAAAATTCATAATTAATTATTTACTTGGAAAAAAATTACAAAAAATATGCATCACATCTAGACATGAGTTGTCTACTTATGCCTAAAATCTTATAAAAAAATATTATCATTTTATTGTGGTTAGGGTTGTCAAACAGACACCTACTTCTTATTTTTTCCCTAAAATTTAAGTACTACTGCATTGAAATTTCAAATTTTCACCAAATAGATTTTTTTTTTTTTTAAACCTACTAGTTTAGAAACTACATTCAATTTTATACAAATTCTATTCTTACATATTTTTGAAATAATATAGATAACTTATTCAAATTTTTACATCAAGTTTCCTAACTCTAATTTTTCTAATTTTTTTGCCACTTAAGGGCTTGTTTTTTCCATGATGATCCTGCACATACCTAGGGGAGGAATGTTGTTTGATGATTGTGAACCATATTCTACATCTAGTTTTAGACATGTACTATTGGATCTCTTTTGGGGCTTCTTTGTTCTTCCCCTTCATTTTTCTCTATTATAGGGGTATATTACCTTTTTTTGGGAGGGGGATTCTTATTATTTGGGGGGATTTTATATGTACATGGGTACCTAATAGGGCCTCATTTGTTGGTAACCATAATATTTTACATCCTCCTAACTGCTAATAAAATGTGTCTCAACCCTACAATTATATAAGGTACTGCTAATACATAAAGTACTATTGATACATCTACAACGGGTGGCTGTGGGGAGGTTTCCCCTCCATGAGGAGTCTGGGGTATCATCCCTCTAGCTAGCGGTTTGGGGGAAGTGTTCCTTGATAGGGGCTCTAGAGTATCACCCTTGAATGTAAAATATGATTTATATTTAAATATATACTATTCATCATTAGGTCTTAGATCTAACAATTGATATTTTTTTAGCTTGACTTTCCCTAGAAGGAAACCCTAATGAAGGAATTGTATTATGATTGGGTATTGTGATGTATTCTGAGAGTCTAATAGTGGTCATGTTTCCTTTAGATCTATGGTTGGTGATAGTCCTATGAGAAGCTTGCTCTGCAAGTATATTGTAATCTTTGTGATTTCTAAATAATATATTAGGTGGATTTTGGAGTGTGGGATTTTTTTCCTTGGTGGAACCCTAAATTTTTTTTCATGTTCCACTGATTTAGAAATGCATTTTCCTAAGTGTTGGTCTTATCTAGAGGGGCTAGGGTTTAGGGTTTCATATGGGGAGTGGTATTACATTGATTTTTTTCTCCTTTATCTTAAACCCTTAGTCTTTCGATCTATTCCTTCATTGACTTGTATCACCAATTACCAATCACTTTAAAAAAAAGGGAGTCATTGGAGGTCATAAAATGACCAACCCCTTGTGGTTTGGATTCCCCTATCACCCTTTGCTATGTTTCTCCATGTGCCTTGGTATGAAGATCTTATTTTATAAGGTTGATTTATCGGCCTTGTTTTTCCTTTACATCCTTTGCAAGAAATGTTATTAATCTTGTATAGGGGAAAAATAGGATAGACCCAAGTGTATGAACAAGAGGATCTACCATTGATTTTTCTAAGACTCTAAACACTTAAATTATGTAAAATAAGATGCCAATAACAATTAGAAATTCTACCTAATTGTTATAGAAACTATGGGGGGTGTTTTTAGAGCATACAAAGTTATGTACTTCACCAAAAAGTTGTTGTTTTTGAGCTATAGAGGACTCATTCACCTTCAGTAGCGAATGGGTCCTTTTAGGGTTTTGAAAAATTGATTTCAAGGTCCTATTCCTTGGTGTCAGCACTCTTGAACTTCCTCTTATCAATTTTTGGAAGTCTATATGCAATTTTTTAGAGCTCTTTCCATGACCTTGCACTTTGAATCACAACTTTTTGCAACTTTGCAACTTTGACAATTTTGTTCCAAACTTTCTCAACTTGATCTTCAACATATAAATCTATAATCACACACTCAAGGATAGAAAAACTCATTTTTCAATAAATGAGGGTTTCCCTTAGTCAAACCTCTTGTAGGTAATTAAACCGAATGATGAAATGATGAAATGAAGCCTGAAACATGAAATAATGTAAATGATATCACCTTGGATGATGTCTTGTAATGCAAATCTGCAATCTAACATGTAGTGGCCATGAAGAATGTAGATCTTGGATGTAAGATGATGCTTGTAAATGGATCCTCAATGCAACATTAGTTATCTTAGCTCAACCACATGCATGAATGCATTAAACCATTGAAATGATTATATCATCTTGAATTGTTGCAGTAAACTCTTGAAATCTACATTCAAATGCTTTATGAATTCCTTTGAAATTATTCGATGCTTGATCACTTGAATTCTTGAAGACTTAGAATGAATTTCTATATTTTCTTAGGAGAAAAAATGTGAATTAACCCCTTATTTATACTAAATTAGGAGATTAATCTAGAAATTCAAAGAATTAAGGCCAACACCAGATCTAGAAACAAACATTATCAAATTCCAGCCAGAATGAAATTAAAAAGGGAAGGACCCATTCGCCACCTTGGGCAAATGGTTCATGGCTCAGTTTACCAAGACATAACCTCAAGGGATTGAAAGAGGGATGAAAACCTATTCCAGATCAACTAAAAAAGGGGGGTCCTATTAAGATAGCACCCATTTTCCATTAAAGGTGAATGGATCCTAGCTCAACTTACCAGGACCAAACTTTTCCCAATGAAATATTTTGTTAATTAAATCATAATTATCAGGATAGATCTTCGAGAGGTGTCAAAATTAAGGCCTAAATTTGAATTAAAAGGGGTTAATAACTCTGATTAACCAAAATTAATTAATACCACCTAGATAAATGTGAAAGTGCTTTATAACACTTTAAATTAGTTAAACAAGGTACATATTATGTACATTTTATTCAAAAAGGTTCCCATTAGGCTTAATTAAGCAAATACATCCTAGAAAAGTGTGAAAGTGTGTTACAACACTTTACAACACCTTTTCAAAGGATCAATTAAGACATGTTTTAGTCAAATAAAGGTCCTAGAATAGTGTGAATGTGTACAACACATTACAACACCACTCCAAGGCATCATTAGTTCAGTTTTAATGTCAATTATCAAACAAAGTAAGGGAAAAAGGATACTTTTTCTGTTACTACATTTTTCCCCCACTTTAGTGAGAGGATGACCCCATGTAAAACTCACACTAAAGTAGACATTGAATAAACTTAAGTATTCAGAAATAACAAAGATACATGATCATACCATGTCAAAGGCCAAGAAAAACAAAAACAAAAACAAAGGATCAAATACAACCACTTCAACGTGATGTGGAATTAGGTTGGTTTTCCATAACATATGTTGCTCACTCTAGGGTAGTGGAACCTTAGTTTGTACAATGGGTGAGTTGTCCCAATGAAGTGGTTTAGTGATAAATTCATGCCAGTGTGTTAGCTTCCCACCATATAATGAGAAAGTCATGCTAGTGTATCAACTTCCCATCATACTAACCATACCAAAGTTATCCTCCTATTAACTTCAATAAGGAACTACAATGTAAATTCTTTTATCATGTGAAATCTTGTTAAAGGGGATTTTTCTTTGTTTGTGTAATGGTCTTCCTCTTAGAGAGCATTGTGCTTAATGTCTTCAAGAGAGGAAAAGTAAAAAGTTTCAAATCATCACCCATGGGATGCCTCATTTGTATAATTCCATTATAGTAGATCATACACTCTTGGATGACATCAAACCCAATGACACCACCAAGAAGAGGACACATCACAAGAAGAAAGAAAAATCACACCCTAAATTTTTTCCAAAAGATGTCATTGATGTATGCCCCCACTTTAAAGTGGTTGCTACACCAATGTTTTGATCCTAAGAAATGATACCTTTCCTTGAAAAACCCTATGACAATTCATATGTTTCTAAAGCAAGTTGCATCATGAAATAGGAAAGAAGGGTTGCCCCCAAAAATACATAAGGTATCTATGGATTTGGGGTCAGTATGTCTGTACTACAATGTTTTCATAGAGCATGGAACTATCAAAATTCCCAAAATACTTCATAGAATTGGAAGAATGACATGAAGAAATCAAAAATAAAGAAAAACCTTTTTGGTCAACATGGAAGAAACCTAAACATCTTGACACCTTGTGTCATCCCCAAATGGAAAACACAAGACAAATGAAAAAGATAAAGAAAAAGCTTTTGGATCAAAATGGAAGAGATGTAAATGCATCAACGCCTTGCGTCATCCCCAAAAGGAAAACAAAAGACAAATGAAAAATGATTATGAAAAAGAGAAGAATTAAGGTACATATAGAAGAATGAGCGAAACAGAGAGGAACATCAAACACAATGTCATGAGGGATCACATTACACACATGCGATCACATAAAGAAAAATTAAAAAGAAAAATACTAGTAAGGTATAGGCGAGTCAACCTAAAGTAGGTATCTACCTCCCAATCTCAGTCAATATAAATGGAAGGATGGAAACTAGCCAAAGGGGCAACATGAAGAGCCAAACTAGGACACATACCAAGTTCAAAAAAAATTTTAGGAGATTTGTCATTTAAGCTCATTGAAAAAAAACAATGTATTTAACTCATCATGCCCTTGTTCATTAATCTTTGAAATATCAGTGTCATTATCTAAGTTAATTACAACAAGGGGTAGAATAAAAATGTCCATGCAATGTTCTTGTTTATGTTGTAGCGAGGGTTGAGAGTCATCATGCATTGCTTCAGGTAGGTTTGGATTTTTATTTTCTTTGTTATTTTTGTTTTCTTGAGTTTCCAATCTACAAGCAGTAGCATGATGTCTACGTTTATTCTCTCTAGCACTTCAATTTATTTTTTAGTTTCTTGTCAATTTCTTTTTTTGTAAGAGCGGGTTTGTCAATCAAAGGTTTCTTCTTTTCCTTGGGATGTCTAGAAGAAACAACATGAGGTTGCTCAACCACTTTCTCTTTGACTTTGCAAACTTTTTTAACTCTAGGATGGACAACTGGATTGTTTATACTATCTTGTGGTCTCTTGTGGGAAATTGTTGGAAGTTGTTTTATAGATTGTTCTTGTATGGTCAGAAGTGTTTTTGGTTTAATCATTGTCTCATCAAGGATGGTTTCAGTCGTAGGTTGAGGCATGTTGTGAAGGGATAGTTTCACTATTTTCTTTACCTTGAATTTTTGATATTATTTGAGAAAATAAATTTTCACAAGGCTTCATAGGTTCCATAGGCTTGGGCCAAAAGTAATCTAGTGAAATATTCCCTTTTGTCGAGGCTGGATGAAATCCACTATGATAAAAAATGAAGATGTCATTTCCAAATGGAAACTTTAGAAATTTATGCGCAACTGAAGGGACGACATTCATGGAGAAAAGTAATGGATATACGAGATTCACACAAAATTGGTCTGATTGTGGGATGATGGAGAATGAGATTGTTAATGTTTCTAGTCCTGCCTTTAAAGGGAGATCTATTGAGCCTATCATAAGGAAAGAAAATCCATTGTGTCTTGATCCATGCTTTTGGGTTATCATATGTTTCTTGATATAGCTCATGCACATATAAGAATTCTTTTGTATCACATTCTCTCCACAAATGGGATCAATCAATATCCCATTAATGGGCTTATTATTGATTTGGAAAGCTATGTAAAGAGGACCATCAGGTGCATGTTTAGGTATGTCATTTTGTGAGAAATAAATTTCAATAGGTTGTCTATTCAATCCCTTACAAGGTCTAGCTTCGATAAAAGCTCACTTCATTTGTGGGATTTTGTTTGATGGTATTCATGTTGTCATCATGTGTGTCAACATTCATCACATCAATCTTTGTTTCACTAGCTTTGACAAATGAAATATTGTGCTTAGGAATGGGATTTGTAAATATTTAAAAATTTTGATTAGGAGGAGCTACAAACTTATTACCCTTATCATTCACACCTCCAATTTGTAAATGTTAGAATCAATAATGTCTTGCACAAGATTTTTAAGACACTTACATCATTCTGTACTATGTCTATTTGTTTGATTGCAATGACAATAAGAATTTTTTTGAAAGCCTTTAGGAAATGTTATAGTGTGATCATGCTCTCTAACAGGAGGTAAGGTAAGCATGTTTTTGTAAATAAGCTGCAACATGATATTGTGAAGGTTATCGAGTAAAGGAGTGAATTCTCTCTCCCTATCCCTAAAAGGAGTTGTCATTTTTATAGAAGCCACTTGATTATTGTTTTATTGACTTGTTTGAGGAGGATTTAATTATAGAAAAAGCTTATTTTGTTTCTTGAATGGTTGATAATTATTTTGAGTTGTGGATTCAAAATTTTTAGGATGACTAAGGGAATTTTCACATCATGGCCACTAGTTGAGTTTTGATGGTCACAAAGGGCTGTAAATAATTGAATGAAGATGGAAATATCAACATTTCAAGTTTTCTTTGGAATTTATCTTGTAATTTGGTGATGAAAATTATTTGAGGGTCAACATCAGGAATCTTAATATTCATTTGTGAATAAAGTGTTTGATATCTTCTTATGAAATCGGTCACTTTCTCATCCTATTTTTGCTTGCATGTCATTAAATTAGCAAGGGTCATTTTGGGACCCATGTGAATATGGAAGTGGTTGTAAAAAGAATCAATGAGTTCATTGAATGAACTAATTGAGTTTTCAGTAAAGATGAAAACCACTCTAAAGCAATGTCTTTCAAGGATCTAGGGAATAACTTAGCCAAAATTTTATCCTCAAAAATGAAATCACTACACAAGGTTGTGAAGGTATAAACATGGCTTACAAGATCTCTTTTCCCACCATATTTCTCAAAGAAAGGGACCTTTATCCTTGTTGGATTTATGATCTTAATATGTTGAGGGAAAATGGTGTAGAATTGATGTATTGCAAAGGTTGACCATTATTTTGTTGTTGTAATGTTGTCACTTATTGTTGAAGAGATGCCATGGTTTTCAAAAGTGAATTAATGAGAGGATAATTTTGTTTATAGGGTTGAGGGGAATAAGGTAGTGAAGTGTATGTATCGGGAGGTCTAGTGAATTGTAGGTTATTGAATGTGGATTGTTGAGGTATTATTGTGTTTTAAGCATTTCATAAGGGAATACCTATGGAAGTGTATAAGGTGCTAGTAGGTATGACTGTTGTGGTTGGTTGAATGGTGGTTGTGGGTTGAAATGTTGTAGGCTGGAATGTTGTTTGAGTTTGAAATGTTGTTGTAGGTTGGAATGTTGTTGTAGGTTGTGTACTGGTATATGTAGGAATGGATATTGGTATCGTGGAGGATGGGATTGGAATTCCACCTTGGCTTTGAGTAGACCTAAAATCATGAGTGGAAGTGGTAATGGTAGGGATGGTTTTGGTAACATTAGGGCATTGGTTGTAGAAGGTGAAGTCATGGGAAATGAAGTATGCAAACTATGAGCCATGGAGGGTTGATTCTCAAAGCTATCAAAAAGAAAGTTATGAAACCTAAGATCCATGGTGAGTGAGATATTGTGGGATGACATGAGCCTCAAACTATGTATTATAATAGTATTGTGAATATGACACCAAGTTGCAAAGCTCATGCAAGTTTGACAAGCCCAATGTGCAAACCCTAGAATAACAAAGGGACAATGCAATAAACTAGAATGAAATAAAATTTTAAAAGTCTAAGAAATGTAATTTACTAATTAAACAATGGAATAAGCTAAAAAAGAAATGTTTTGATGCAATTTTGAACTTTTAACAATGCACTAAAATGAAGCAATTTAAGAAAAATACAATGAAATTTATGAAACAACAAATTAGGTAATTGAAACAAAAAGATAACAATACAAAGCATAAGCTAAAAATTGAGATTTTAATATCTTGAAAGTGCAGATCAGTAGCTAATAAGGACTCATTCACCAGTAAGGGTGAATGGGTCCTGGTTAGGTGTTTTTGATATTTTTTGTGGATTTTAGAGTGAATTTTGATGCTTTTTCAGTTTCCAAAAGGTTCAAATCAAACTTGACCAGGGACTTATTCACCAATAAAGGTGAATGGTTCTTGGTTAGGAATTTTTAATCTATTTTTTAATGATTTGTAAGTTCTCAGTTATATCTTTTAGTTACAGGTTTGAGATAGTAATCTTCATCTTTAGATTTTCCAAAAATTTAATGTAAAGATGCAATGAAAAGATGAAATGTAAAACCTAATTTGAAATGCAATTTTGTTTTTATTTTCAAATGCAATTTTATGAGGTCTAAATGAGATGAAAAATGAATGATTTATTTTTGTAATTTTTTAGATTTAGAAAGATGCAAAACAATGCAAATCTAAACTCTATATGATATGCAAGATTTTAATACAAAATAAGTAGCCCTAAATGAGATCTTAATTTAATTTAAATCTAAATACAAATGAATGCAAGATCTAAGATGCAATGAGAGATTCTCACATTTGGAAAATTGCAATGTTGAATGAGTTGGGCTCACCAAAGAATGTATAGGGGAAAAATAGGATAGACCCAAGTGCATGAACAAGAGGATATACCATTCATTTTTCCAAGACCCTAAACACTCAAATTATGTAAAATAAGATGCCAATAACAAACATAAATTCTACCTAACTGTTATAGCAACTATGGGGGATGTTTTTAGAGCATAAAAACTATGTACCTGGCTAGAAAGTTGTTTTTGACCTACAGAGGACTCATTTGCCTTTAGTGATGAATGGGTCCTTTTAGGGTTTCAAAAAATTGATTTCAAGGTCTTGTTACTTTATTTTTGCACTCTCAAATTCCCTGTTATCAATTTTTGGAAGTCTCTATACAATTTTGTAGACCTCTTTCCATGATCTTGCACTTTGAATGATAACTTTTTAGAACTTTGCAACATTGACAATTTTGCTCCAAACTTGCTCAGCTTGATCTTCAACCTACAAATCTTCAATCACACACTCAAGGATAGAAAAACTATTTGTTTGTTAGTGAATGGGGGTTTGTCTCAATCAAACCCATTGTAGGTAATTAAACTAAATGATGAAATGATGAAATGAAGCATGAAACATGAAATAATGTAAATGATATCACATTGGATGATGTCTTGTAATGTAAATCTACAATCTAACATGTAGTATCCATGAAGAATGTAGATCTTTTATGTAAGATGATTCTTGTAAATGGATACTCAATGCAACATTAGCTATCTTAGCTCAACCACATGCATGAATGCATTAAACCCTTGAAATGATGATATGATCTTGAATTGCTACAATAAATTCTTGAAATCTACCTTCAAATTCCTTATGAATTCCTTTGAAATGCTCTAATTCTTGATCACTTGAATTCTTGAAGACTTAGAATGAATTGCTAGATTTTCTTAGGAGAAACAATGTGAATTAACCCCTTATTTATACTAAATTAGGAGATTAACCCCAAAATTCAAAGAATTAAGGCTAGCACCAGATCTAGAAACAAACATTATCAAATTCTTGCCATAATGAAATTCAAAAAGCAGTGGCTCATTAAGGGAGGATCCATTCACCACCTTCGATGAATGGGTCCTAGATCTATTTACTAGGACCTAAGTCCAGGGGATTGAAAGAGGGATAAAACCCATTCTAGATCAATTGAAAAAGGGGGTCTTGTTAAGGGAGGACCCATTCGCCATCAATGAAAATGGTTCTTGGCTCAACTTACCAAGACCAATCTTTTCCTAATGAAATATTTTGTTAATTAAATCATGATTGCCAGGGTAGATCTTCGATAGGTGTCAAAATTAAGGCTTAAATTTGACTTAAAAGGGGTTAATAACTCTGATTAACCACAATTAATTAAGACTACCTAGATAAATCTGAAAGTGCTTTATAAAACTTTACAACACTCAAACAAGGTACACATTATGTACATTTTATTCATAAAGGGGCCCATTAGGCTTAATTAAGCAAATACATCCTAGAAAAGTGTGAAAGTGTGTTACACCACTTTACAAAACCTTTTCAAAGGATCAATTAAGACATTTTTTAGTCAAATAAAGGTCCTAGAATAGTGTGAATGTGTACAACACATCACAACATCACTCCAATACATCATTAGTTTAGTTTTAATGTCAATTATCAAACAATGTAAGGGAAAAGGCTACATTTTCCATTACTACAAATTTGTTAAGACCTTATCATGTAGTGTCCTAAGAGGTCCCCTCTTTTTAAAAACAACTTGGTGCATGTGAAAATTTTAGTGACTTAAGTGATCACTCATCACTGAAGATGTTGTCACTGAGCTCATTGCTGTGATGAGTGATGGGCCTATGGTTGCCTTTTACATCGCGAGTCACAAAAACTTGTTGCTCTTCATGAGTGGTTACCATGATAAGTGATATGGCTGTGCGATTTTCCTATTGCTTATCATTGAAATGTTTTGGTTTCCCGGTTCCGTTTTGGCAAAGCATGATGGAAATTTCCTTTCCTTTATGTCAAACCATTGCAGAAGTATTCCATTACCTTTTTTAGTTTGTGTGATGAGTGATGGAAGGTGTTGAATGTTGCAATATGATCTTTCCACTTGTCAAAATTTTGTGCTATCATTGGTTTCTTTTGTCACTAAAGACACTCTCAATTCCAGGTCAGTTACAGTGATCTACAATGTTTTGTGGTTATGTTGAACATTTCTGGAAAGTCATCTTGTCGAAGTACAATTACAACCTTGTCACATTTCTGTGAAAAGTGATGAGGTATATACTAAGGAATATTCTTTACAACAAGGGTGTTGTTGCTCATTGCTGAAGTTTAGACATAACTTTAGGACATTATTGGAATGAGCAATGGAGTCTAGAATGGACTATGGGTTAGTGGATGGCTATGTGGAAATTACTCAGGGCATCATCACCATTTTTAAGCATAGTTGTCAAATCATGAAGTGATGGTCGAGGAGAGATGTTGATTTTTTTTTAAATCAAAAGAGATCAACAGCTATGGTTTAAACTAGAACAACTATTTGTCTATTTGTTCAAGTGAATAGGATATTAAACATTAATGGTGAATTCACTCCAATTCTAAGTCATAAAGAGGGTTGTTGATTGTTTTTCTTTCACAGTTGCATTCATCATAAGTAGAGGAACTAGCTAAGTGAAGAAGAGAAGAAAGAAAAGCTCCTGGTAAGGAAAAAATTGAGAATCAACTTGTGAATTCTCCCAAGTAAGTTAATTTATTGGCTTCTATGGGTAATTTGTACATTAATTAGTCTAGAAATTGGGTGAGGAGTTAGGGTTTATGATCAAATATTTCATTTTTGTGTGTCCAAAGAGAATTGAGGTTATCACTTGTAGGGTTTGGGGTAGAGGTTAAAATTTGTTACTTTTAATTTGAGCCCTGTGAATTAAGTAATTGAGGTTGCAATTTATTTTCATTTAAAACAATAGTTTATTACACTACAAACATGAGTGAGCCCAACCAATCCTCTACCAAACATGAGAGGAATCCTACTCAAAAAAGGGTTAAAAGACCTGAACCCTAGGGTGACTAGTCTAAACTCAAAGTAGTGGAGAAGCCTACAAAGTAATGAACCATAAAGAAAGATCATCCTAGGTTTATGGAGAACCCCCCAAAGGACACAGTTACAAGAGTTAAGAAGATGGGAAAAATAAAAACTAGTGAAGGGGATTTGATGTCTCATTTTGAGGAATCTACCTTTGTAATTGGTGATGTTGCATTGCCCCAAAGTGGTTGGGATTTATTTCTCTATGCTTTCAAAAGGAGAACTGCAAATCACCCCACCTGTAATTTATGGACTTGTGACATAGGTAAGTTGGTATGCCCCAATGTATTTATGGAGATGGATTTAATGCTTGAGTTGGAACAGTGTTACAATCCAATGGATAGAACAATCAAGAGGTTTCCATACTTTGTTCCTATGTTGGAAATCTCAAGAAGTTAGATAAATGAGGCTTTTCAATTGAATCCAGTTGCCTCTAAATCCATCAATTTTTACAAGTTGTACAATTAATATGAGAAAAATAAGTTTGGGTATAGAAAGGGTATCTTTCCTATACACAAGAGGTGTTATTCAAAGAAAAATGATTTGACTTTTAGTCCCCTTGAGATGGAACCATTTGAATCTACTAATTTTGAAGATTATTTCAAGAATACTAATTATGCATTGTGTCAAGTCTTGCATAGGATGTATAATATTAAGATGGATATTCCCTTGATGACCCCATCAATTGATATTCAACATAAGTATCAGAAAAGGGTTTGGAATTATCCTTCCTACATTGGTTAGCATTTGCATGAGGACCTAATAAAATTGAAAGATGCAACCCCACCATTTTCATGCAGACATTACTCCTTTTTGATGCATTTTTTGTTATGGAAAATTAGAAAAGTGATGAGAAATTTTATGAAGCTAAGAGAAAGAGACAACATGGACAATGAACTACCTATGTAGATGTGGACACATATTTGGAATGTGCATTGTCCACACTTTGATTATACTATGTTTTGCAATGTTTTTAAATTCTTGTTACTGGATCAATTGGGTTTGAATCCCACAAATTGAATTTCACAAGGTGTTAAGGAGATTTTGAGGCCTATGGAATATGAGGACACTAAAAGAAGTTTAATTGGGGATATTGGTATCTTCATACCAATTATACAACAATCAAAATTTATGGAGCCCCCTGCCACCTCACAAGTTTCCAATATATGAGTCAGATAGACAATCATTCATGGAAATAATGTGGCAATTGGATTTCATGGACAAGGAACACTTCAAAAAAAAAAGAAGGAAGGAATCCTTGGTGAATCCTGATTGTGGATTTTCTTATTTCACTTGCACCTTGAAGGAGGGTATTGAGAGGTTTGGCTCTCTTTTGAATAATTACAGATTGAAACAAGAAGTCAAGGTTTTGTGACCTTGAAGGTGTGATTTCTATTTAAAGAAGAGCAAGAGGGTTATTAGGGAAACATCCCCAATTTCTCTTTCAAGAGGATGTGCAAAAAAAAGAGACAAGTGGATAACCTACAGTCACTTCATTAGTGGCTTATTCAATAAGTGAGCAGATTGGTGAGGCTCATGTTTAAGAGGTATCTAGAGAGAAAATCCCCATGGAGCAAGAACTAGATTAGGGATTTCATGAGGACAAGGATGATGCCTTGAATGTAGTAGTTCATCCCAATAGAATTGTGAAGTGGGATTATAATGAGGCCAAGGATGATAATTTCAAGATAAAGGCATGTGATGACTTCATGTGTGACAATTCTTTTGTTAAGACTAGGGAATTCAAAGATTATTTCATCCATATAAAGGGCTTTGACATTAAAAGGAGGATTGAAGAAGCAAAAGAGAAAGTTGATCCCATCTTACAAGAAGAGATTAAGAAAGAAGCCTGAGGTTATAAAGTTCATGGAAAAAGGAGATTGGAGTAGTAGTTGTGAAAAGGGCTACATAAATGACTACCACTATAGCTGCATAATTGACAATGCATGAACTACAATGTTGGCTTTGGATACTGCTCAAATTATAGAGGCTAACTACAAGAAGTTGTTGGATAGGTATAAAAAATTGATGGATGAACATAATAAGGTGCTTTCTATAGCACAAAGGGAACTACCATCTCGAACAAGTTCTACCTCATATTTTTCTACATAGGACAGGGAGACTCTATCATTAAGGATTCATAGTTTGAACCAAGAATTAAAATTCTAGAAAAAGAGAATAACAAGAAATTAAAATTGGAAATAGTTAAAGTGGTTCAAAATGACATTTTTGAGGATGTGTTGAGGCATGGAGTGACCAAATTTTTCAATAGATCTGATGATGTGTGGGTTGCTTACAAGAACATCCATGAGGCTAACATAAAAGATTTACAGTTTTAGAGGGCTTTTCAAACTGAGTGGAGAAAATAGAGCACCAGAGTAGGAACACTAAAGGAGATGATGCCTAAGAATCAGGAGGATACTGAGGCTCCTACTAATATTCCTAAAATATTGCAAGCTATTGATCTAATAAGTTAAATTACAAATTTTCATGGGAAGTTAGCATGCAACACCAAAACAAGTTAAGAATGTTTAGGGATATGGAGGGGCATGGCATGCCAAAAATATTAGACAATAAAGGTGAGTTGATTGAGTTTGCTACATGGAATAATCAGCTGGGAGATTGGTTCTCATAGGCCAAATTAATATTAATTGTAGTTGATTACTCCATGTTGAATCCCAACATTGACAACATGGCTAGAGTAGAAATGAGAATGGATATATTTGTTAAAGAAGTTAGATCCTTAATTGATGCAAGGGACACTTAGCACATTGCAAAGGTGAAAAACTTGCTTGAAATGAAATTTCCCACAAAGGATGAGTACAACACATGGTTGAAAAGGTTCATAGAGTGAGTGTATGTTAGAAAGGTGATGACAAACATGGTGAATAATGGATGAGAGAGAAACAATGAATAACTTGTAAATAATATAGATTAATCTTTTGTTGAAGTATTACAAAATATTGTTCTCTCCCCAACATGGAGATTGGTGGCATAGGTGTTGACTTGGATAGATCATTTTCTCTATTTTTATTGCTTTTCATGCTTTAGAATTTTGCTGAATAGGAACACAAATGGATAGCACTTTTGGCTCATGAGGAAGATATTTTTTATGTTGTTGGAATGAATGAAAGATTCCTTTTGGAAGGCAGGTTCACCTTCTTCAACAAATAAAAATTATTTTTGTCTTATATGCTTTTCCCCCACTTTCAAAGGTGCAAATCTAATCATCTGGGGAATGTTGAAATTGAAATGAAATGAATGTCAAATGAAAATGGTACTTTAATTGTAATTTTCCCAATGCTTGTTGCTCCCATGCTTTCTATAAATGGGAATTCAAGGCCAATTACACAGGTATTTTGAGTGTTAAGAAATTTTGAGCTCATGTGAGAGTATTTTTGTAATTCAAGTGTAGAGATATACATTAGTGTTGAGTCTTAAGTAGGAATGCATTTAGATGTGTAATAGTCTTAATGGTTTTACAATATCGATGGTGTATGAATGATAATTGCATATTATAGATTAGTTTCCCTTGTTTGTACTTTGTCTTTCAAAATATGAATAAATGAATCAGGTATTTTTTATTTGTCTTCAATCACTTTGGTTGAATGTGTGATTTCGTTTGTGCTTTAGTTCAAGGATCTAATTAAATGCTTAAATGGGATCATTTTTTTGAGAGATGAAATTCAAGGATTACTAAGTAGTTTCTATTTCTAGATACATTGAGTTGGGTATTGCAAAGCAATATATCAATAGTCCATAAATACTTGTTTCCATTGCTAATGTATTACAATTTATTGCAAGTATGAGTTTTTCACCTAATAGATAATGTTTTGGTCCATTTATTTGGCTATCTTAGATGTTAGTGAGCCTACCTATACCTAACAAATAACACAAACCTTAATGATAATTTCTGACACACCTATCATTACAATATAGTGGTATGAATTACTGCTCATTCCTTGCTTTAGGTAACAATTAGTTAAAAGGGTTAGCCAAATCCTTAAATAATTTTGTTTATTTGCATCTAATAGGAATGTATTTGTTTATTTCAATGTTCATGAAAAAATGGCACAAGAGTATAATATAGACATTGTCAAGATCACTCTCTCAGGTTTCATAGAGCCTGAAGTGTAGAAGTAGAGGCCCAACAATCCTTTACCTATTCATTGGCCAATCCTTACCTTTGATTATCATTGAATTGTAGCAAATTCATAGGAATCTAGTGAGATTAAATTTGTTTCTAAAAAAATAACCAATAGATTGGTGACTCTATTGAGGAAATTGCTAGTCCAACATCTCTAGGTTAGATTCGGTACATTCAAAGTAAATTATTTTATTTTTCTTCACTACTTGGAGAGAAATTTGTCCAAAATTTCATCATATAGGTCTAATCCAATTTTATGCTTCAAATTATAGTTCATTCCTCCACCTTGTGTCACATTATGTTCAAATTTTTCTCAGAGATTGCAAGTGCAGCTACAAAGTGTGATAATTTTTTGTTTCACAATATCGTGGCTGGTGACTTTGAAGTCTCTTGTGCTAGTGCGAGAATAAATTCTCAAAGAGAAAGTGAGAGAGAAAATCTTGAGATACAATTTGAAACCACAATGAAGACTAGAAGCTACACGAGTAAGCATCCTAAGCAGAAGTTGGAGTTTGAGCATTCAAAGGACAAACAACCAACCTAGAAAAACAAAACTATTGAATCAAGTAAGTCTAATGAATTTCCCATTGATGCATCTCCTACCTTTAATAATGAGGTAAATAGTGTAATTTTTCATGAAGAAGCACATGAAGTTGAGGTGCCTAATGCAAATGAAATAATTTTTCCCATTGAAGATGTCTTTGACAATGAACTTGACATGTCAAGAGAAGAAGATAGGTGGGAATTTTAGGAAATGAACAAGAGGTATTTAGATCCTTCAACACTTAGAGTTGGATCTATCTTTAATGGTGGTAATTTTAAACCAAGAGCTTAATCCCCTAGTGCAACTTTTCACCATTCCCTTGAGAGAGAACCAACTAATATTACTTTCTATACTCTTGAGTTGAGTGATTCTAGAGATGCCTCAAAAGATGAAGAAGATATAGACAAATATATGCAAGCCTTAGAATAGGAAGAACTTAGGCTTAAGGAAGAATAACATAGACTCAAGAAATTGAGGGATAAATAAGAAAAGGAGTTGAAGGAGAAAGATGATAGAATTAAAGCTAAGATACTTGAAAGAGATGCTTAGAGGAAAAGAATTGAGAAGATGAGAGAAGCTACAAAGTAGAAGGCAATTATTGAGAATGTTTCTAAGTCTATTGCTAAGAAAACCTTTATCCCTCTTAAGGTAACCATCCCAATGAGAATCTCTGATAAAAATACTTATACCACATCTATTGCAACCACTAAAACCTCAAGTCCATTTGTTGCTACTAGGAAATCACAACCTATTGATCATGGGAAGAAACCCATTGACTAGCATAAGAAAACTACCTTTAAAACCTTTAATACCAAGACCAATATAGGTATAAATACCTCATCTAGTAATTCTTCTACCCAAAATGTTAATATTAATCCCACTCCATCAAATGCACCCCTAGATGTTGAGATCTTGAGATTGCAACTAGTGAATGACCAGTTACAACAAGATTTAAAGAAAGTTGAAATTGAACATGCAAATATAGAGATAGACAGAAAGATGTCTTTCCTTGAGATCTCTAAACCTGATCCAGTAGCTTCAAGCTTTGAACATACTGAAAATGATTCACAAAATAAAATTTTTGAGGGAAACACTCCTAGGGGAAGTGGTGGTGGAGATCAGGGTAGTGGAGGTGGAGGAAATGATAAAAAAAGAGTTCTTATTCTGAAGATGGTGATGGAAAGAAGGGAGGTGGTAGTAATGGAAATGATGGAAATGGTAAGGATAAGAATGAGTTTGATGACAAAAGGGATGATGAGCTTAGAAGTACTCATAGAGATAGAGCAATCAGAAGGCCAATGCAAGTGGAAAGATATCAATAGTTGTGCTTTACCAGGATTCTTGGTTATCCTAATCCATTCCCTAAAGACTTAAGGATGGCCTTGGTCAGATTCTTTGGTAACAATGCCTTAAGTGGTGAGGACCACCTCAAATAATTTTCTAATGTCATGGATTATTTTGAAGTAGAAGCTAAGGATGTGATGATGAATTTATTCATGCAATCACTCACTAAGGATTCCATAGAATGGTATAGAAGTTTAACTACTGAGAGTATTGGTTCTTGGGAGGAGTTTAAGGTTGTTTAGAGA
Source organism: Sequoia sempervirens (assembly GCA_007258455.2). NCBI lineage: Eukaryota > Viridiplantae > Streptophyta > Pinopsida > Cupressales > Cupressaceae > Sequoia > Sequoia sempervirens. The sequence continues at coordinate 28,650,792 of VDFB02322083.1, read as the reverse complement.
GCAGTATGGAAATAAAACTAATTCAAGGCTCCTTTTAAATTAGTAATTGTAGAAATGTAAAATTGACATCACACATATTTAATTAAATCATATTCGCCCATCAATTAAATAAATTTAGTTTCTTTGATTGATCTCTGAAAGTATCTTCATTTAATTAAATCAAATGTATTTAATTAAATGGATAGTGCATCAATTTCCTCCCTTTTGATTTAAATAAATCCAAGCATCTAAGTCAAAAGTCACAATCACCTAACATCATCTTAATTAATCAAATCCATGATTAATGCTAATACTAATCCTCTTTTCTCTAGATTTTGCAACTTGTGCTCATAAATCAATTTAATTGATTTATTAATTCATCATTTTCATTCAAAATGGCATCTTTGAGGGAATATTCTCTAAGTTTTAAATATCCCCCCAAATTGACATGTATGTATCCAACAAAGCATTTAAGAGCTCTTACATGTCTCTTGCAAAAGTCAAACTTAGCATTTAACTCATCTTGTCATCAAATTCAAATTTCAAATCTCCCCCTCTTTGGCACATTGACCAAAATGTGCTCATTCCTCAACCTCTCACATGTTGACAAGTGGCATCTTGTCATTGGTGGATATTTAGTCCCACATCCTCCATGTTTGGAATTATTTTATCCTTCTTTTGTATAAATAGAAAGTTCCTCTATTGTATTAATTCTCCACAACTCATCCAAGTTACCATTTTCATCTTGATCATCATCTCCACAATTTTAGTATCTTTTTTATACACACATCATCTTATATTATCAACATATCAAGAGCTTATCAAGGATTGGGAAAGGGCTTCTTTCCATAGAAGCACCAATCTACTATTATTCAGGAATTAATAATTACATGAGATTATTTGCTTTATAAAAGAAAAGTATGCATAGCCCTAATCTTATCTTGAGAAACAAGATAGCTCAACAAGATAAGGATGAGAATAATTAACCTAGGAATTAAAATATTACCTAAGTAAAGTTAACATTCAAGTGTAATTAAATATTAATTACACTAACACCCCCCCATAAGTGCAACTTAGGGAGACTAAAAAAGTATGCACCTAAAACTAAGATGAATGCAAGAAAGCATGAATGGGTCCCGACAACAAGGCTTGATCAGGTACCCATGCACAAATGCAATAATGAGGTAGAGAAGGAAAACCCAGTGGGACAAAATCCCCTACAATGAGATGACTGCTACAAAGAAGCACTGGAAGAACACTATGGAGTAACACTGGAATCACAATATGGAAAGCAAGGAAAGATACTTTTGTCTACAAGAAATCAAATCAAAATCATAATAATGCAACAACAAACCTGATGCCATGAAACACTGGAAAACTCACAAACTGGAACAACCCTGGAATCTGTGAAGCAATAGTAGATGAAATGATGCCCCCCATCTGTGTATCTCGATGTCGATGCCAAACTGAGACTAAAACTCTTCCATGGGAACAAGTACCATAAAGACTCTGGAACATTAACCATAAAAACATGGCCCTCAAATTGAGAAGGATCTGAACCAATGTGGATGAATAACCATAGACTCCCAATATAAAGTGTGAATAGATGTGAATCTGATGTGTCAAGCTAGAGCAAGATGTAGCCAAAAGAAAGTAAGAAACCAGATATAACCCATGCAAGTTGTCAACAAAACAGGATGAAGATCAAAGTGCATGTACACTCTAATAAGATTATTATGCAAGAAACCCATCAATGGAAATTTATCTTAGTTCATTTATTATAATAACCCAATGATTGTAAAGGGAGAGAATGCAAACATGCATAAACAAAAAATAAAAATGATGTGGTACTGAAATGAAGTACAAATATTCAAGTTTCACCTTTCCAACTGCCAAAACATCCAAGTAATATCCAAAACACCCATCAGGAAAAATATGGAATACCAATCAACTTGGGATAGATACAGGAAAAAGTGCATGGAAAGAAAAATAGAGCTCCTCAATACCTTTCCAACGCCGCAAATATGGCGAAAATCAGAGATCGTGGTAAAAAGTTATGAGCTCGAAAGTCATAAATGAACATCTGACTTCAAACAAAAATAAATGAAGCTAAGAAAAAAATACTAAAAAATTAACTGCACCACAGGAAACTTCTAGGAACCAACTTTCCAGCGATATCTTGTTTGCTCGATTTTGATACCGTATGCCCAAGTTACGCCAAAAAGAAAAAAATTGCTCCTTGAGGGCAAACTGGGGTTAAGAGGGGGCAAAGAGGGTCATACAACTACTGACGTCATGCTAATGTTAGCACTTCAAGAGCTTAAATTTGACTTCCTGGAGGCCATTAGGGTAAAAAGCACCCCCTGTCGAAAAAATTGCACGACCGCTGATATATTTTATAGCTTCCAGAATATTTTGTAGCGAATAGGGGGTTGGGTGCAGGCTCGTGGTCCCCAATAGGACCATTGTTGCACTAGAGGGGGCCAAATGGGGGCTAGGTGCATAGCGCATGATCCCCCATATGACCAGAGCTGCTGGAGATAGAGCCCATGGGGGTTGAAAGCTAGCCGGCGAAGGAGGGCAACAGTGGTAGCGGGTTCGCGGCCGCCTGGTGGCCACCAAGTGGCGCACTGGTGGTGCAACCCTTTTATACTGGTAGCGCATTTTTAAAAAGACATTTCTTATATTTTTTTGTTTTTTTCAAAAATTTGTGCCTCGAACTGTGTGTTGGGGAGGCCGTATAGCCTCCCTAGCAAAAATGTTTTTCCTCCCAGATCAATTGCACCAAAATCTATGAAATGATAGGCGTTCTTAGGGTTTTTGGCCGCTGTAAACATGATGGTGACCTCCATTTGTGCCCAAAGTGCCCTAAAAAATTAGCTACCCCCAGAGCTTGCAAAAAATCTTCGAGCTCGAAACCCTCACAGATTTGGAAAACAATGACCAAAATATGCAAAATAAAAGGAAATCCTGACTTTTTCCAACACTTTGATACCATGTTAGAAACCAAGATCAGACATGCAAACCAAAAAACCTCCATAGAAGAGAAACTTAGAAAAAGAAAAGCTATCACAAAAAGATGTGCAAAATATTATTATTGAAGAATTCATAATTACATGAGATGATTTGCTTTATAAAAGCAAAGTATGCATAACCCTAATCTTATCTTGAGCAACAAGATAGCTCAACAAGATAAGGATGAGAATAATTAACCTAGGAATTAAAATATTACCTAAGTAAAGTTATGCAAGTGTAATTAAATATTAATTACACTAACAGAAAAGGCAGAAAGTTTTTTTGTAGGATTTTCTTTAAAAAAATTTCAATATATTGTTTTGTTATTCAGTATTTTTGCTTCACGTTGACTTGCCACATTTATGGCTTCAACTAAATCTTTCATTTGAATGCCTTATTAGAATTTTGATGCATTTTTTTGTGACAAATATTTCTATTACTAGGGGTGTCGATGAATTTATGAATATGTTGAAGAATGTCAAATCCCAAAGCTCTGAGCACGTATTGATTTATCACCTACAATCAATGCATTTTAAAGCTCATTTACATTTTAAAGTTCACTGGTCAATTGAGGAAGGTGTGAGAAAGAAGTGAGCTCATTTCTAATGCATTTTTGTTTTATATTTTTGCTCATAATATCCATCTGTTTTGGAACAGTGCATTTAGTGCTAGATTTTAATTGAAATAAAGCGTGAGTTGTTCTTTTCAAAGTATTGGAATATTTCATAAACCATCCATTAGAAGTAGTTTCTTCTTCTAAGAGATATCGTGCATTCTTCTTAAATTTTTCATTGTGCTCACCAAAAAAAAAACTCTTCCCAACATACTATAGAACCATCTATTGATTTTGAGGTCCCATGGAATTTGTGGTTTCCTTTGTCAAAAATAAACCCCCATTATTTATATGCTCTAATTCTCTGACCAAAACATCTGTAACCCTTCTAGAAACTATGTGACATTCATAGAGAAACCTCTCACATTTTGGCAATGCCTACAACACCTATATTGTTGTCATAAAAATTAACTCCTCAACTACCTTTATAAGCGGTATTCAATAGTAGTTTATATGTTGCATATATATATATATATGTTAAGCTCAATACCTGTATGTGTCTCCTTTTGGATAGGCCAAAAAACATTGGAAAGAGTGGTGGAGCCTTCACTTTACACCTGCGAATAGTAGTGGCTTGAAAAATTCTTATGCCTTTTACAAAAGTTTCCTTTTTTTTCCTGCAATTATTATTGTCTATGAGTTGACATCACTTTCAAGCATTTTGTCCAATAGTTGAAGTACGTCATGCACAGATGGTCTAGGAACAGTATGAAATGAGGTATGTGGCATAGTTTACAAGTCAAGAACCATTCTCCTGCTTGACTAAGTCACAACAAAACTGAAGATAATCGTACCTCTAATTTCTTCAATGTTTTTTTCTACATTTTATCCATAGTCTTTTTGCAAATTAGAGTGAATCGATGGCCACCAAAAGATAATATCATATTCATTTTTTTCTTTGAAAAAGAATTGACTATAGGTAATCAAGGGTGACACTTGGGTTTTCAAATAACTTCTAAGTGATTATGCTAATAAGTTCATGCACCTTGTCTAGAAGTTAATGTGTTATTTTGTATGTTGAATGACGACTATTAAATGTAGATGAAGGCACATTAACTGGACATGATGAACGGTCAAGGTTTGTATTGAAGAGTCTTGGTGATCATAATGCACCTAACGTATGAGTAATCTTGAGCATCAATTTTTATGAGTGACCATCGAATCAAGCAATGTATTTAGAAGGCGGACTTAAAACTCAGCCTGCATTTTCAACCATTTTTCTGCTGAAATGACTGGCAACAACTTGCAGAGAATTGTGCACCATGTGCTTAAAACATGGAGATTTCTTCCTGGCAATATCATGTTGTGTCATTTGGGAAAGCACTTCTAAAGGTGAATGAATGTGAATGCTAATGATCCATTGAAGAATATTTCTTTGAGAGTCATTAATGCTTGGTTTAAATCAAAAAACAATATTTTATACTCTTCTGATTTGGTTGCATAAATTCAAATCTTTTTTTTATGTTAAGGTCCACTTTTCTTTTTAATGCTCACCTAATCATTCAGGTGGATTTAAATCATTTTTTTATATGTTAGTATTTAATCCTTTTTCATTGATTCAAACAAATTTAAGAGATTATCAATGCATGATTTATAATTTCTTTTTAAAGTTTTCAATGAAGAGGAACTCTTGCATTAAGCTTATCATTGAATGCATGCATTTTGTTTGAAAATGTATAAATCTCATTTCTAATATTTTATTTCATGTTTTTATATGTAAAGGTTGACATCAAAATCAAGCATTGGAATCAAACGAAAACAAAAGAAAGATTGGAGTTGAAGAATTGAGCATCAAACTTGAAACTCACAAAGCATTTTTAAATGCTTAAGGCTTCCGTCTTATGCTTTAGTTTTTTGTTTTAAATCTACTCACCTTTTTTTTTGGGCTCTTAAAAGGAACACTTCAATTTCTTGTTACAAAAGGGCTTAAAATGAACATTAGGACACAAACTTACTAAAGTTGGTTTTGGATTTAAACAATTGAACAAGGAAAATTATCACATTTCCTTTGGTGCTTAAAACAAAGTCATTATTGCTTTGTGGGTCTTAAAATGAATATGTGTCTTTTATGTTTGTAATGTTTTTTACAAAATAATCTCATCTAAAAGGGCGTATGCACTTCTCTTGTGATTCACAGCGATCTTGAGAATCAAAAGTCTTTTTGATGAAATTAAGTTGCATAAAAGATTGCCTCCACATTTTGATTTGGGCTTAAAATTGAACAACAAACTTTGCGAGTGTGAGTGGAACCTATTGCATGTGTTCTGCCTTTGCTTCTAAATGAAGGTTGATCAAACTATGAATATGTTTGCTCACTATTGTTTATCTTAGAGGGTTTTCCTTGGGGAAAAAGTACTCACCCAAGGGAACAACTCAACTGGTAACACTCTAAAGCCAAGAGTATTTCTAGTCGGGATATAAAAGTGGGTACTAGAAGAAAGGCCAGTATCATGTGATTGGCTCTGATGAGAAGGACAAGAATGGTCTATTTCCTCGATGGTTCAACTCCTACGAATGGAAAGTCCAAACTAAAACCCTTGTTGTAGAAAGGCCAAAATCCCTATCTATTTGTTGGTGCAAGAATGGTCATTCTGAAGCCGCCCCACACTCATATAATTTTTAGTAGAAATGGAAAGCATGTCATGGGAGTTTCATTGGTGTTGATTCTTTGCTGCCTCTTATGAGTGAGTGTTGTGGAGGGGAGCCGGTGGGGTCAAGCATCTAACCATTCACTAAAAATAAGTGTAGCTGGACTTGTCCAAGTGGGGACTCGACAAATACAGTCTTTCATATCCATAGGGTTGTACTTGTTCTTGGCTACAAAACACATTTCTTGATCAAAAACATTGGAAAACCAACATTCAATATGAGCATCAAATCTCAAACCCTTTAGGAGAAACAAATATCCTTGAAAAAATTCAGGTGCTATTGCTTTCCCTTGGGATTTTATCCTTAGAGGCATCTAATCATTTGTATTTCATCTCAATTTTCTCCTACTAAGGTCAACATTAGGAAACCTTTGCCTTGATTTCCTCGGTTTCCACATAATGCACTTTGTGGGATGAAAGAGAATTAGGACATTGGACATCTAATTTCAAAAGCTAATCAAGAAGTGTTTGTGGTAAAACAAATCCATTAAGAAAAGATTGAATCAATTGGACCCCACACATGTGCTTGAAATATTTTGGTCATATGGTTTTCATGCAAATATTGGTCTTTTGATTTTGAATTACTCTTAGAGAAAGGTATGTTCTTCACTATCTTGGTCTAGTAAACAATTCCTTCTTAGGTTCATTTAGGATTAAATCAAACACTTCATCCATTCCAAGCATTTATCATCTCCATCTCATAAAAAACTTTAGAGCTTTGGAAACATCGTTATCTATAGTTGGGCACATCCTTAAACCAAATCAAAATCATTTTTTTAGTTAGGTGTGTTTGGATGAATCCTTCCTCACACACTTAGTTAAATTATCACCCTTTTGAATGAGTTCATCGTCAAGATCACATCTAACATCTTAGGGTTTACAAGTCCATTATCCAAATCAAATCAAAACTATCAAAGTCAAATCCCAAAGTCTAGCATTGATCCAAAGTTCCTAAAAATTTTTGACACCCATATCATTCACCCCTTTCATCCTTCATCTCATCATTGATCCTGAACTCCTTAGAGGTTCACTTTTGCAAAAAGGTAAAAACACAAGAAGAACATGGAATATAAACTTGATCCATACATCTTGAGTAATCCAAGTCAACTGAACTTTCAAAACCTTACAATTCCAATTGATTATCAAAAATCACATTTATACAATCCACACATGGGATCATTATCACCTACAAACCTCAATGATACAAAAAATGTGAGTATGCCCAGTCAAAATTTTGGAACACCTTTTCCTATGATAGATTTAAATCAGAGTCCAAACATACAAATCTATCAACCAAAAACTCAATGTATGAGTCTTCCACAAAAAAACATCATCCCACCAAATCCATACATGCCAACTACAAGTTTTCCAAACATGAACATTTCAAATCCACACTTGATAAAATTTGGGATAGATGTCTTTGCAAATCACACAAATGTTGCTCAAAGTCCAAACAAGATGTTAACGACTCCATGTATTAGTCCAATTCAAGGTAATACCATGCAAAATCAAAGTTACCTAAATCAAGGAAATGTGATTCCCAACCACAACAATATTCAATTTCAACCCATAATGCCAAATCTGAACATCATCCCAAATCAGAACATTGTCCAAAATCATTTTTTCCATGATCCCATACAAACACCACAAGTACACATTCCAAATCTGATTGAACAAAAGAATCAACTGTATCAAAGGAGTCAAAATCAAAATTAGGATCAAAATTTGCTAGATCAACTTGTTTCACTTGCCAAACTAATTGACTTATTGAGCCAAGAGACATCTTCACTCCAAATTCAATACACTCTTCCATTGGTTGAGCCATGTCATCAAGCATTGAGTTGTGTCCACAACTGCATCAAGAACAATGTCTCCAATGTTAAGAAGTTGGATATCAAGATCAACAACATCAACAACAAATCCAATCACCACATCTCAAATATCACTCATCACGTCTCAAAGATTGATCACCACATCTCCAAGATCAACCATCACAAGGTCAATTCAAAGTGAAAATCTCACAAGGGAACAAACAAAAATACACACCAGTTGGGAGACCAATCAAATCAGTCATGCAACAATTAGTACATTAAAATCTCAGCAAGCTCCCCATCTATGGGAACTATCAAGAACCCCTAGTTAAACCACCAGGGTATAACAAGGAGCACCATTGTGGTTTTCACAAAACAAAGGGACATGCAACATCAAGTTGTATTCAACTCAAAAATATCATCCAAGACCTCATTGATCAAAAGATAATCACTATTGGGGATAACAATGAAGATTCAACCACTGGTGATAGCATTGAGAATCTCCCCACCATAATTGTTGAAAACAATGATCAAGATCTATCCATCAAAGAGAACATTGAAGATGTTTTTATCTCATTTGAAGTTCAAATCAACATATATCAAGAGTCACTTTTCAATCATGATCAAAATCCACCAACAATACCCAACAATGATCCAATTCAAGAAATTTCAACATTACTTGACCCTATGGTTGAAGACATTCACAATCTCTCCACCAGAATTTTTGAAAACAATGTTCAAGATCTCTCCATTAATGAGATCATTGAAGATGCTTCTACCCCATTTGATGTTCAACTCACCATACATCAAGAGCCACTTTTTAGTGATCTATTTCAAGGAGTGTTAGAATTATTTGATCCCATTGAGATAATATATAATCTATTGACCAATGATCATATTGAAAATGTCTCTACATCACCTTATGAGTTAGAAGACATATGTCAAGAATTTATTCCAAAGAATGATCAACATCTTTCACCAAAGTCTAGAAATGGTCCCTTTTAAGACCTAGTGACATCCTTTGACCTCATGGTTGCAGATATTAAAGGAATCCTCAAATTGACATTTGATCCAAGTCCACTCAAAGATCAAGAGGATATTGAGCCACTTCCCATTCCTAATAAAGATATCCAAGTACCATTTGAAACTAACCCATGTCAAGAACTTGATCCAAAGCATGTAAAAAGCAATTATGAAATTATTCAAGATCAAGAATTTCTATCTCCAAGATACTATAATGATTTAATGGACAATCTCCTATCTATATAGGATGTCAAAAATAATTATCATATCCATATAGCACATACTCCTCCATCTACCCATGATATTCTTTCTTTGGATGGACACGTAGATGATATTCATTCAAAATAGGATTCCTTTGCTCCTGACATTATTACACAAAAAGAATAGGTTATCGATTCCTATAGTCAAACTGAGTTGTCAACATTGAGATAAGATACATCCCAAATTCAAACTGAGGACATCATGAATAAAGATATTGAACATTATCCACTCAAGGAAACATGTTAGAAAAAACAAGATATTTCAAAGATAGCAGAGCAGCAAAATCCAATAACATCATCTGCGGTTGTCATTTATTAGAGAATGCATTCTAAACAAGAGCTCTCAAAATAGGAAGAATCAAATCATGAAGGTAATACTTCTACAATACTAGGGGTAACTATGTCTCAAGCAAACGTCAACATGGGGAGCACAAAAAGTCCTTATGATGAAACTAATGCCAATACCACAACATGCCACATCACAAATATTCATCCACCCATCACCACATCCATGAATTGGGACCAACATCAAAAGAAATATTTGAATCAAAGCATAAAGAACGTTATCAAAGCAATAGAAGCTAAGAAGCATAATGGAAAAATAAAATAAGCATGGATACCAAAAAATACATAGAAAGATTATCCCTATCAAACTCCATTATTCAAACAAACTATGGGGAAAAATAAAAAGGGGAAAGGTATCCATCAAAGATGTCCACAAAGAAAAAATCAATCTTCTCAAGAAACATACAAAGTGTATCAAGCAGTTGGTCCTAATTTCACACACACTTCCATATCCACCCATCATTGCTCATCTTCCCAAGTACGGAGAGTCAAAGGTTACAAACTATCAACCAATCCATCTTTATCCCTAAACACACTCCATCCATGCCTCCATGCATGATATCCAATACTCACATTGACCAGGTATTGGAAATGACCCTTCATTATAAGGATTCAAAAGGCACTCTATTGCGATATGCACACAAAGATAGAGTTAACTTTGGTATCAATAAAGAAAATCAAGAATCTCAAAAGTTACATTCAAGTGCACGTATCTTGGAAAAGTAGCTTCTTCAAGTAGGATATCGATGGTACATTATGACAGAAGCATCTACATCAATACCACCAGATGGTTCAACATGAGCTCAAAATCTTTCACAAAAAAAATCAAAAAATAACAAAAAATTAAAAAATTAAAAAAAAGGATTGAAAACAGTAAAGAAAAAAATCATCCTCTAGTGAAAATTGCATGGGTGGCAGTTTGGACAGGTGCCATGATGAAAACCTAGAAAATAGGCATCATGTGTAGAATCGAGCATATGTGTGCACCGGTTCAGGTGAAAGCATCTCATCCCATCAATAATAAATCCAACATTCCATCCATCCCATCCATAATAAATCCATCCATCCATAAACCATTGATCCAATCTGTTTTCATCCATCTACATCCATCTCCCATGTTATCTTGATCTTGAAAAAATTTGGGTGTACATTTTACACTTGCTTATGGTAGAAATCTTGACATGGGTCATTTTCATTGATCCTATCCTATCCAACATTATCTGAGCCATGAAGCACTATCCAAAAATATGCTTTCTTTATTCAAACATCTTATTTTATCACAAGATAATCCATATCCCTCTACCCATACATCTATCCAAGCATCCATCCATGGTGTTTCATACATTGCTAGACACTGGGTGCAAATATTTGCATCTTTCTTCAGGAATAAATGTTGATCTATATCCTCCAACTTATGTGGTGATCTGAACATTGGAAAACATGAAATCAAATTGGTTCAAGCATTTGTGAGAAAAAAATCCCAAATCACTAGCCCATGACATATTTTGACAAGAAGACATTCCTTATCAAGCTTCATCTTTCACCGAACACCAATCCAAACAATCACTATCAATCACATCTAATTTTCACTTTAAACATCAAATCAAATCATTCAAACAATTTTGTTCCAAATCAAGCTTCATCAATCCTTGCATTATTGTGCATCCTCAACAATGTTATCATCATCAATCCTGATCAATCAAATCCTTGCATTGTTGTGTATCCTCAACAATGTTATCATCATCTTTGGATATCCTTCCCAATCCTTGTGTTTCTTAACACTATCCTTGCATTGTTGTATATCCTCAATAATTTTATCATCATCAATCCAACAATCTAATCAATCAACCTTAGCTTGGTTTTCAACAAGATCCCAAAACAGAGTACTGATATCATCAGACACATCCTTATCCAAATCGTCAAAATCATGTGAAAAATTCAAAACATTCAAAACATATCAAAATCCAAAAACAAGTCAAAAACAAAAAAAGTCAAAACATTTTATCTGAACTACGTCATCTTTGAGCCTTAAACGTAGGCAAGGTTGATCTTTGAACATTCCCCGAGACACAAAAATACAAAAAACATTCAAAAAAAATAAAATCTAAAAACATTCATAAAACCAAAAAACAACCTTAAAACATTTCAAAACATCAAAAACATCCAAATATTTGAAAAAATACATATGTCTTGTTACGCTTTCACCTGCAATAATCTCATCCATAATAAACAAATCATCACACTTACCCTTTGGAAAAAAAATTAGAAACAAGTACAATAATCAACAAAAGTAAAATTCAAACATAAAATCAAACTCTTGATCATTTTCAAACATGTCAATCAACCTTATATCAAAATCCTATCGATCAACTTATCAAACCATCATCATCCTATACAATGCATGTCCTAGGATATATCATTCTGACAATGGGCATCATTTTGGAGATCACCTTGGATTCTTATCCTATCAAAACACATCCCTTTGGTTGAAGGTATGAAGAACATTGGCTTGTTTGTGTACTTGATCTTTTCTTTTGATTTATCTTATTGCACTCATTTCAATGACTTCTTGATGATGTCTACTCAAAATGATTTAGAGAGAAAGGAATGGGGCAACGATCATTATCTTTTGTCTATTGTGCTTGTTGGATGTTCTTGTAAAATAACCTTGGTGAATACTTTCTCTGTTAGGTGTGTTGGAAGGTGTTTTGGGAAGCTTGTTGACTATTGCATTGATACATTATACCTTTCCGTGTTTTGGTCTGATATGTTTGAAACTTCAAAAGTGCATCCTAGCAAGGTTTCCATATGTTAGGTGTGAACAAGAATACTCCTATCTGTTTGTCGAGTCAAAGCCCATCTCACTAGGTGCAACGCCATCCTGTTTCTTTATACCTAGACGCATCGTACCTACGTGTGTTATCAAACATAAGGTAAGTAGCCCTTTTAAAATCCCAATTCTTCAAAAGCAAATCATCCATTTCTCATCATCATCTCTCATAAATTTTTCTTGTTGGATCCTCTTGTCATCATCTCATTTCTCATTTCTTCTTTTCCGCACTAACATCATGCCATGGTAGTTAATCATCATCTCCAATGCATCCATCCTGCATCCAAAAACCATTAGTATACATACATCTCATAATCATAACATATCACATCATCCATCACACATGCATTGCAACATCATTTAAGATGTTTAGGATAATATATATTTGTTATTCTCAGTATCTTAGTTCATCTCATTTGCATCATCATCACAACCATCCATATGTCTATCTTGAACCTCTTTATTGTGAGATCAACCCTCAAATCAAATCTTTCACTCAATCTCTCAATGGGGCAATGTACCAGTATACTTCTTTTCACTGGGGCATTCAAAAAAATTAGAAATTTTTTTACTTTGATTTCAGCAAGATTATTCTTTCAACCAACGCAACAAGTACATTGCTTCAGAGAGGAGAACAATGTAGACACACAAAATTGGCATCACACATATTTAATTAAATCATTTTCACCCATCAATTAAATAAATTTAGTTTATTTGATTGATCTCCTATAGTCTCTTCATTTAATTAAATCAAATGTATTTAATTAAATGGATAGTGCATCAATTTCCTCCCTTTTGATTTAAATAAATCCAAGCATCTAAGTCAAAATTCAAAATCACCTAACATCATCTTAATTAATCAAATCCATGATTAATGCTAATCCTAATCCTCTTTTCTCTAGATTTTGCAACTTGTGCCCATAAATCAATTTAATTGATTTATTAATTCATCATTTTCATTCAAAATGGCATCTTTGAGGGAATATTCTCTAAGTTTTAAATATCCCCCCGAAATTGACATGTACATCCAACAAAGAATTTAAGAGCTCTTACATGTCTCTTGCACAATTCAAACTTAGCATTTAACTCATCTTGTCATCAAATTCAAATTTCAAATCTCCCCCTCTTTGGCACATTGACCAAAATGTGCTCATTCCTCAACCTCTCACATGTTGACAAGTGGATGTTGTCATTGGTGGATCTTTAGTCCCACATCCTCCATGTTTGGAATTATTTTATCCTTCTTTTCTATAAATAGAAAGTTTCTCTTTTGTATTAATCCTCCACAACTCATCCAAGTTACCATTTTCATCTTGATCATCATCTCCACAATCTTAGTATCTTTTTTATACACACATCATCTTGTATTATCAACATATCTGGAGCTTATCAAGGATTTGGAAAGGGCTTCTTTCCATAGAAGAACCAATCCACAATGAGATAAAGTTTGATTCATGTTGTTTATATGCTTATTTAGCTTTTATTATTGTTTTAATATCTTATTTAGCATATCTAACATGATGTAATATTTCATAGGGATATTGGATTTGTTATGTTTTACTTGAATTCCATAAAAATGCTTGTCAAAGTCTAACATTTTGTAGATTTAGCGTCCATGGTAATACTATTTTTTAAGACCCTAGTGAAGTTGTAGCTGATTTTAATATGAGATTTCAAAATGCTATGAAAAGGTTACCTCATCATTTACAATTAAATGATAGTGTCTACCTGGTGAATTATTGCAATGCTTTTGATGCAAAGATGACTTACCACCTACTGGATAAGAATTCTCAAAAATTGAGAGAGGCTTATAAGATGGCCATCCATATTGATAGTATCAGTAGAGAAACGAGTAAGGTTGGGAGAAGGGATGATGTAAAAATCTTCAAAAATCCAAAGAGAGAGGATAAAAAATCTGGTGCTAAGGGAGGTACACTTGAATACAAGATAGATAATGTTGAAAATACTATGAAGGAATTCATCTATAGACTTGCTAAGCAAGAGAAAGGTATGTCAAATAAAAATTCCAACTATCACAAAAATGAGTTACCTCATTGGCTAAAAGACCACCCATATAACACAAATTGGTATAATGGGAAGCCCATCCCTAACAATCATAATAATGCTCAAAACAAGGTTCCTCTGGATCCCTTTCCAAAAAACCCAATCAATTGTGTTGATGAGACCCCTCGGTGCATTGTTAGTCAGTTACCACATTCTCCTCACCAATGTGCAGTTACACAAATGGTTGAAGCTAAAGAAGATGTGTTAGAATATTATGATTAGTCCCATGAAGGTGATGTTGATGTAAATATGATCATGGAAGGGTATGATTTTGTTGATAATGAATGCTCATCTAATATATAGTCTCATGAACTTCATGTAGATAGCTAGAGGAATATAGCTAGTACGTATCACCAACAAGTTCTCTCTGATGAAGAAGATGATAATGATAATGCATTATATGCACTAGAAGTAGTTGGAGAGAATGTGTCTCTAAGGACCTTCAGATGAATAAATTGTAAGATATACAGTGGCCTTGGCTACACAAGCTAGAGGTTCATATCATCTAAGGAATATGATAGTGGATGGTGAACAAGGTAGCCCTATTGGTATTTTTATCAAAGAGAAGAATGTGAAAGGTAAAGAACAAAATATGGGCCAAGAAAGTTGATAAACAAAAAAAATATGGAGAATTCAAGTCCCCTATTGTGAAGAGAAAAGCACAAAAGAAAAATAATGAATCTAAAAAGAAGGGCTCCAAGCCCAAAGCTAAAACAAAAAAGGATCAATAGGAGAGCAATATAGAACAAGGTATGGTCCTAGTTGATTTTCCTAAATACAATCTTGTTGATATGTTTTAGTTGCTTAGTCAAGTAAGAGTTTATGTTCCTTTTCTTGAGATGATGAGAATTGATGAGCACAAACAAAAGGCAATGGCCCTTATCAATGGTGCTACTACAACCTATAGTGAATTAGTAGTGTTCACTCCACTAAGAGTGAGTGAAAAGGAAAAGAAAGAGAAATAAGTGGATGGAGTAATTACTAAGAGCCATCGTATCTTTCTAGGAAATTCATTAACTGTATGTCCTGGAAGGATAGATCCATTTTTTCTCACACTGATTGTTGAGAATTTTGTTTTGAAAAATTATATCATTTATTTTGAAGCATCCAACAATATAATGCCAACCTAGATTGTGGAGGAATTGGGATAAAGTTGACATTACCCATGGAAAATTCTATTCTATGGACTCAAGGGAAGTCCCTATGGTTGGTGTGATCAATGATCTTCATTATAGATTAGCTGCATATCCAGAAAACGAGTTCAAGATGAGTGTGGTGGTGGTAGATATCCCGCCCAACTATGGAATGTTGTTGTCTAGGAAGTGGAGTGCTTATATGGGGGGTAGCATACAATGTGACATGTCTTATGCTACTTTCCCTATTGATGGTAAGTATTTCCAAGTGGTTAGAGAACCAAATGTGCCACATATGCTAGAGCATGCTCCTCAAGATGATATAACTCATTTTATAGATATTGATATTATTGAATAGCCTAGATAATTGAGAGGGTGGGGTGAATTAGTTATTATAAAACAATTTTCTTGAATTTAATTAATCTAGAGAAAACTTAAATCAATTAGATATTAATGAACATGAAAACAAAAAACAACACCATGCACAATGAACACAAGAATTTACGTGGAAGCCCAAGAAGGGAAAAACCATGGAGAATAATAATTCTCAATTATAAAGCACCAGTTAAGGTGACACCAGTTAAGGTGATTTTTACAAAGGATCACTACCAAATTTCTCACTGTAGGTAAGGCTCACTACTAGTTGGGCTCACTACCTGGCTATTACAACCAAAGATATAAAGGCTTACTACCAAAAGATAAAGGCTCACTACGAACAAAAATAAGCTCATTGCTAGAAGAATGGTGAAAGGAAATCCACCACTAAAATAACTATCACTAATAATGACTTTGGATAGGATATCACTATTTGCTTCCTCTATTCATATAATTTTTTACACTTCATGATGTCTAGATTTTCAAATTCACATTCATCATGCTTGATTCCATAAAAAAAATCAGCTCTTATACCATTCCATGTTGTCACAATATCCTAGGTCGACTAGACATAATGCCTTCATAGTCTTCCAAGTCATCCAAATACAATTTAAATTAGGTAGGCACAAAATCATTCCCACGGTGAAGAGGAAAAAAATGTGGACCACATAGAACCTCCTTGCTCGATTCAACACATTACAGTGATATTCGAAAAAAAGAATAAACATGTTACAATGAAAATAATGTTCTAGGGTACACTAACCAATTTCCAAATTGGCCCAAACCCAAAAGAATATCACATTATGTTGTAAGATGAATGGGACCAGGAAAAGCACAACCAAAAGATAGATCATCACAACACAACATATGGAGCTCATCAATCTAGATCACTATGCATTAGAATTAATCAACCAAGATATGTTGACATGAATGCCAACCATTAATGACAACAATCAATAGCATCACATTCCAACAATCTCCCCCTTTATCATTGATGGCAACATCCGTCAACAAAAAACCAAACAAATAAAATATCAACATCTTCTTATCTTCTTTTATTCTCCCCCTTTGACATCAAGGACAAAAGGCAAAAACTCCCCCTAAAAAACTTACTCTGCTCCCCCTATGAGGAAGCCTCCCAACATTGATCTAGATAAGAGTGAACATGTAATAATTTGGACCAATGCACACCCTAGTGCACATTATTATAGATTAGGAGGAGGTGGAACCCCTAACTTCTATCAGAGATACTCAAAGGTATCTTTGCTCAATGGTTTTGTAAAAATATCTACAATTTTCTCTTTTGTAGGTACATATTCAAGTTTGACCTCATTTTCCAATACCTTATTGATGAGGGCACAACCTGAGACACGAAAAATAACCCACAAACAAGAGAATAATTTTATTATTCAGAAAATGGAGCTTCTTACATGTAGAGGATCTCAAATCCCCAAGTTCTACAACACATGCAAGCTACAGAAAGCTATGGAATCACCCTTTTGCAATATGTGAGCTTGTCCCCAAAAAGTTTCTCAAAAATTAGAAACCCGCCCATAAATAGAGCTCCTAATTAGTTTGGAGCCAAAACAACATTCAAATTTGAGTTTAGGCGGTTTGGCACTGAAAATTTACAATATGAAGTTCAAATTTCAAAAGAGCATTTGCAATTGTATCTTCTAGAAATTGCGCCAATTTCTCGGGGCCATAACTTTTGATCTGAGACTCCGATTCGCGAACCGTTTGAACTATTGGAAAGGTCTCGAAGTCAATAATGCACTCAAAATTTTCTACACCAATTTCAGCAAGTTTCAGGGCCGATCCGGGAGCTCTAAGTGCCTCAAATCTAACTCGAAAGTTTTTTAGGTGCAAATCTGGGAAACTAAAACTGCAATATCTTTCAACCTAGGAACCGGAAATAAAAACCGTAAATTGAGAATTTCATTATGATGAAAAGGGTATCCAAAAATGTAAAAACATCTAAAATTGAGAAACTTGAAATTTAACTATTTTTGGGTGATGCAAGATTGCCCTTACACCACTGGATGCTCCTACATCAAACACCCAGGATAATTTGAGAAGTGACCCCATCATGCCTCAGATGGTTGAGGAAAACCCAACTGATCAAACGCTGCCTTAGATAGCCAGGATGAATCTTCCACAGGCCTTCCTCTCCATTTCACCAGATATTCTTCATACTGCCTATTTCTGGTACTCCTTCCCACACAACTATCCAAGATTGCTTCAATATCCTCCCTTTCTGAAGTAGGTGCTAGAATGTCATACTGCCCTATTGCTGGTGCTTCCTCCGTTCCACCTTCATGATACTCTATCAAATCTGAAATGTTGAACACAGGGGAAATGTTAATTCCATCAGGCAACTCTACCTCATATGCATTCCCTGAATCATGCTTCTTCAAAATCTTATAGGGACTGAATTTCTTCATCTTCAATTTGTTATATGTTCCTACTGGAAACCTTTCTTTCCTCAAGTGGACCATCACTTCATCACCAATCTGAAACTCCTTATACCTCCTCTTCTGATCTGCCTTAGCCTTATACTGCATATTCATTGTTAATATGTTCTCTTACCTTCTCATGTATATCCTTGATGTGTTCTGCAAAATCTTCAGATTCAGCAATTATTTTCTTCTTTTGGTCTATCTTCCTCAATTTTGGAGTTGTTTTGGGGCTACCTCCATACACAATCTGGAATGGTGATCTACCAGTGCTTATGTTGACAAAATTGTTGTAAAAGAATTATGCTTGGGGTAAGATCAAGTCCCATCCCTTGGGTTTATCTCCTACCAAACATCTCAGTAGGTTACCCAGACTCCTATTAACAACCTCTGTCTGCCCATCTGTTTGTGGATGGTGTGCAGAACTGAACTTCAACTTTGTCTTCAGCTTCTTCCACAAGGTCCTCCAAAAGTACCCCACAAATTTAGTGTCACGATCTGAAACAATACTCTTTGGCAGACCATGTATCCTCACCACCTCTTTGAAGAACAAGTCAGCAATGTGGACTACATCATGGGTCTTCGGACATGGAATGAAATGTACCATCTTAGAAAACCTATCAACTACCACAAATACTGAATTATTCCCTCTCTGTGTCCTTGGCAAACCAAGAACAAAGTCCATACTTATATCCTCCCATTGCCTCTCTAGTACACGTAAGAGCTGATACAACAAAATATTTTGGCTCACTCCTTTAGCCATCTGACATACCCCGCAACTCTGCACAAACTTTTTCACATCTTGTGATAACTAAGGCCAATAATAATGCTCACTGATAATGGCAATGGGCTTATCCGACCAAAATGTCTGCCATTCCTCCACTATGCTTCTCCTTTATTAGGTTCTCCCTCATGGAACTCCTGGGATACACAATTGAATTCCCTTAAATAACATGCCATCCTGGATTATGAAATCCAACCACCTTGTCCTGTCCACTGTAACAGGTTCCTTGCAAGCTTTCCAAGCCTCTACAAAATCAAGATCTTCAGTTACAGTGTCTTGAGTTCATTGAACCCAACCACTTCAATCTGCATCTTTGTCATCAATGTATGCCTCCTACTTAAGGCATGCAACCCTATTTGACTTCCCTCCTATGCTTCAAAACAAAGGTGCTTTGCAAAAACTCTCTACCCATTTCATATGCCTCCTAATTTAATTTTCCACGACTATTTAGATGCTTGCCAAGGCACGATGATCGATTATATAGAACAAATTCCTTGACTACAAGAAATAATATCTCCCATTTTCTTTGAAAATGCTTGAACTATTGCCGGAATTCTTGATCATATACATAATACTTTCTCTTGGCATCATTTTAAATTTTATTTGGAAATAGGCAATGGGCTTACCTTCTTGGCTCAACAACTTTGCTCGATGGCACAACCACTGGCATCACAATCCACCTGAAACACCTTGTTGAAATCTAGGAGGGCTAGAACATGTTGCTTTGTTACCTTCTGCTTCAATAGTTCAAACCTCTTTGCCGCTCCAGTGCTCCACTTGAATTCTTTTCTATCCCCTCTCATTGTTTCAGTCAGGGGTCCACAAATACTACTGAAGTTTCTAATGAACTTTCTATAAAAACTAGCCAAACCATGGAAAGATCTCACCTCGTTAGCAGTTCTTGGGGTAGGCCATTCCAGAATAGCCTTCACCTTCTCTAGGTCCATCTTGAGACCATACGCTTCAAGACAACAAACCGCCAAGTACACTATCCCTCTTCCACAAAGCTGCACTTCTTAGGATTAATCAATGGTTCTCTTCTCTTAACTTCTCAAAGACTAAGATATGCATGGGATGCTCATCCCAGCATCACTAAAGAAAATCAAAATATCATCCTAAATGCCACAATAACAAAACTTCCCAAAATTCTTTGTTGTTACCTCGTTCATGAGTACATGAATTATTGCTCAGAGTGCATTAGTTAGCCAAAGGCACTGACTAACCACTCATACAGTCCAGAGTCTTTGTGGTCTTGAGTCTTCCATTCATCTAACTCTCAAATCTGGATCGGTGATATCCACTCTTGAGGTCAATCTTTGTAGAAGTCACGAGCTCCCTCAAGCAGGTCCATTAGGTCATCCATCCCTTGATAGGGGGAAATCTGGCACTTGATTGTTATCTTGTTTATGGCTCAGTCTGTACACATCCTCCACTCCACATCCTTCTTTGGTGCTAGTACTGTTGGTACTGCACATGGACTCAAACTCTCCTGTATCAAACCCTTTCTCAACAACTCTTGAACATGTCTGTTCAACTCCTCATTTTCTATGGGAGTCATTCTATGAGCTGCCTTATTTGGAAAATTGGCTCCTAGGAACAAGTCAATCCTGATGATTGATCTTCCTTATTGGTGGTAAACCCTTGGGTACATTATCAAAACAATATCTTGAAACTCATCCAACATCCAGAAACTTCTTACGGAACCTTCTCTTATCCTCCTTTCTCACTCTAGAATCCAATGCACTTAACACACATGCTCATGCTTCATACCTTCTAAAATTTTTCTTCCATCTACATAACAAATTCTAGCACTACTACATACCTTTTCTTGGTCTCCTTTGGGGTTTCCAACTTGTGGCAGACCCCATCCTTTGTCAAGGAATAAGTGTTTGCATGGCCATCATGTATAGCTCACCTCTCAAACTGCCATGGCCTCCCCAACAACATGTGACATGCATCCATGGGGATGATATCACAGAGTACCTCATCATGGTAGCTCCCGATCTTGAACTTTACTAGGCACTGCTCATTGGCCAAAACTTTGTGGTTTTTCTACAACCAGGCAATCCAATACAGATGTGGGTGCCTTTCCCTCTTTAGTTTCAACTTTGTGACCATCTCCTCTAACACCCAGTTATCGGTTACTCCCACCATCAATAATGACATCACAACATTTTCCTTCACACTTGCACCTTATGCAAAACAAATTCTTCCTCTGTTTTGGTTCATTCTCTTCAATCACTAGGGATCTTCTAATCACTAGGGCTTCTCCCCTTTCAGCATCATCTGAATGTTTGGATTGGGCCTCCTCATCTGTATTTCCAACCCTTCTATGAACTTCTAGCCTTTTTTTCTTCCCTTCCTTGGTGTTGTGGACATTCATGGAAGCAATGCCCATGCTTCACCACACTAGAAGCCACATTCCTACGAAACCACCTCTTCAGGATCCCTTGTCCATATCTCCCTCGTCCTCTACCTCTTTGATCACCCACTATTTTGATCATGAGGGTGAGATATCATTCCTTTGGCTTAGGCTAGGTACCCGCATCTTCACTTTTTCTTTTCATCACATCATTTTAGCTTCACGAAGGTCTTCCATTGCCCCTTCGCTTTGACCTCCCTACGTCATTTTTTCTTGCCATCAAATCTTTTGTTTAGCTTCTCTTCCACCTTCAGAGCAAACTGATACACATCCTCAATGGTGGTCATTCTGACTAGGCTTAACTCCTCCTAAATGCTTGGTCATAACCCATTAAGATATCAGGCTACCTTCTCCTTATTCGCCTCTGTGTGACCTGTTCTGATGATTATCTTGTGAAAATATTTAGTATATTCTTTCACACATCTGCTTCCTTGCTTCAACCCTTGTAATTTCTTCAACAGATCTAACTCGTAGTCCACTGGTATGAACTGCTTCTTCAGTTTCTCTACCATGTGATCCCATCTAGTGATATTTCCTTTTCCTCTTCAATTTCTTTCCAACTGGACCTCTTTCCACCAAATACTGGCATGGCCTTTCAGCTTCATTTTTGCAAATTTAACCTGATCTAGGTCCTGTATTTCCTCATACTCAAAATATTCTTCTAGCTCGTTGATCCAGTCGATCAACTCTTCCGGGTTTAGACTTCTAGAATAACTGGGGGCTTCTGCTCTGGGTCTTTTCCCAATTTTTGAAATGGCCCTTATTAGCCACATTGGGTCTTGATCAATTGCTTCTTCTTCCTCTTCTACATCTGAACCTTCTTCCTCTCCTTTATCCTCACTTTCCTCCCTCGGGTTTAACCCTCTTCTCAATTGCTCTTGTAATGCATCAATCTGTCTCTGGAGGGCTGCCAGTGCATCTCTTCCACTAGCATTTCTGCCACCTCAACCACCTCTGGCACCACCATGCCTACTAGGCACCACTCTTGGAGGCATCTTTCTTGACCTCAACCCACAGCCACGGTCCTGGTGCGAACTGCCTCACGATCAGCGATCCGTCCACATGCTCAAGAAAACTTGCTCTGATACCACTTGATGAGGGCACAGCCTGAGACACGAAAAATAACCCACAAGCAAGAGAATAATTTTATTATTTAGAAAATGGAGCTTCTTACATGCAGAGGATCTCAAATCCCCAAGTTCTACAACACATGCAAGCTATAGAAAGCTACGGAATCACCCTTTCGCAATATGCGAGCTTGTCCCCAAAAAGTTTCCCAAAAATTAGAAACCCACCCATAAATAGAGCTCCTAATTAGTTTGGAGCCAAAACAACATTCAAATTTGAGTTTAGGCGGTTTGGCACTGAAAATTTACAACATGAAGTTCAAATTTCAAAAGAGCATTTGCAATTGTATCTTCTAGAAAGTGCGCCAACTTCTCGGGGCCATAACTTTTGATCCGGGACTCTGATTTGCGAACCGTTTGAACCATTGGAAAGGTCTCGAAGTCAATAACACACTCAAAATTTTCTATGCCAATTTTGGCAAGTTTTAGGGCTGATTCAGGAGCCTAAGTGCCTCAAATCTAACTCGGAAGATTTTCAAGTGCAAATCTGGGAAACTAAAACTACAATATCTTTCAACCCAAGAACCGAAAATAAAAACCATAAATTGAGAATTTCATTATGATGAAAAGGGTATCCAAAAATGTAAAAACATCTAAAAACTAAGAAACTTGAAATTTAACTATTTTTGGGTGATGCAAGATTGCCCTTACACCACTAGATGCTCCTGCATCACTTATCCCTTAAGAAATGATATCTAAAGGATATATGTTCCATTCTAGAGTGTTGTACTAGATTCTTCGAAATGTTTATTGCACTAGTATTATCACACATAATTGAGATCGGTTCATCAAATGATATTCCAATGCCTTTCAACGTTTGTTTCTTCCAAAGTATCTGAGTGAAACATGAGGATGTTGCAATGTATTCAACTTCAATAGTAGATAAAGATACAAAATCGTGTTTCTAACCAACTAGGAGCCAAGGAAATATGCTTGACCACTTGTGCTCCCCCTGTTATCAACACATTTAACCCAATCAACATCGGTATCAGTCATGAAAGTGAAATATGAGTCCTTTAAATACCATAACCCTATGTCTTTTGTATCCTTCAAATATCTAAAGATACTTTTTATTGCAAAAACATGTGATTCCTTTGGTTCTTGTTGAAATCTGGCAGGTAAACAAGCAACATACATAATGTCTGGTCTAGTTGCATTCAAATATAACAACCCTCTAATAATTGACCTGTACATGCTTGCATCATCTTTAGGTGAATCATCTTTTTTCAACTTACATCTGGTAACAATAGCTGTACAAATAGGTTTGGAGTTCTCCAACCCAAGATTCTTCAAAAATTCTTTGGTATACTTGGACTAAGATATACAAATTCCTTTTATTTATTCATTTATATGTAGTTCAAGGAAGAAATTCAACTCACCTATCATATACATCTTGAATTCCTTCTACATTTCATCTACAAATTTTCTACACATATCATCATTTTTACCAAAAAATATGTCATCAACATAAACCACAAAAATCAAAATTTGATTTGAGTGAGTTTTGTATTATAAATTACTGTCAACAAATCCCTTTTGAAATCCTTGTCCAATTAAGTACTTGTCTAATCTTCCATACCAAGCTCTAGGTGCCCACTTCAATCTGTATAGAGCTTTCTTCAACCTGCAAACAACATCCGAGTCACTTCCAAACTTGAATCCTTCTAGTTTCCCAATGTAAATTCTTCCTTTAGTTCTCCATTCAAGAATGTAGATTTTACATCCATTTAATAGACTTTGAAATCCTTAAAAGCTAGAAAAGCTAAAAATATCTGGATCACTTCCGCTCGAGCAATAGGGGCATAGGTCTCTTTAAAAGCAATTCCTTCAATTTGAGTGTAACCTTTGCAAACCAATCTTTCCTTGTTTCTCGCTACCTTTTCATTTTCATCTAGCTTGTTCCAAAATACCCACTTTGTTCCAATTACACTTTTGTCTGCCGGTTTGGGAACAAGTTCCCAAGTCTAATTTTTCTTTGTCGAATCAAGCTCTTCCTTCTTTTCCTCTACCCAATTTTGATCATTTCATGCTTCTTCTATAGTCTTTGGATTATATTTTGAGAGTAGACACAATAATACTTTCTCTTGAGTTTTCTTACTTCTTGTGGTGATTCCCTTATTCTCATCTCCAATGATCTGGTTTTCTGAGTGGTTTTTTTGTACATACCTTGGAGTTTTAGTTGTAGTTTTCAGAGCCTCCTCTGTCTCTTCTTCTTCTTCCTTCTTATCTTTTTCTCCTTTTTCATCCAAGTCATCTGATTCATATTCAATATTCCTTTCAAGATTTATTTGAACATCTTCATCTACTTTCACATTTGCACTTTCAAAAATTTGGTTCAATCTCTTGTTGTAACACCAATATGCTTTGCTTCCTGTAGAGTTACCCAGAAATATGCCTTCATCAGCTTTGTTGTCAAACTTTATAAGATTATCCTCATCTCTCTAGATGTAGCATTTACTTCCAATTTTTTTGAAGTACTTTACTATGGGAGCTCTTCCATGCCATAGCTCATATGATGTCTTTCCATATTTCCTCTATACTATTGTGTGTATCACTTCTCTCCAGTAGATCTATAATAAGCCTACTTCCATGATCATTTTTCTAGCTACTTCTTGAATTTTTTGGTTCATTCTTTCTACTACACCATTCTGGTGAGGTGTTCTAAGGGTAGATAGTTGTCTGTTAATGCCATATTTTTCATAGAATTTGTTGAATTCATCAAAAGTAAACTCTCCTCCTCTATCAGATCTTGGACACTTGATTCTTCTGTCAAATTCATTCTCAACTCTTTCCTTGAAAATCTTAAATTTTTCTAAAGCTTCTTATTTTTCTCTTAAAAATGCGACCTAGGTTAGTTTGGAATAATCATCAATTAAGAGCATGAAATATCTCTCACCTTGTAAGCTTCTTTTTTTGGTCAGACCACATGGGTCAGTGTGCATAAGGTCCAATAAACCGATAGATGATTCTTCTTTTCTCTAGAATGTTTCTCTGGTTTGCTTTTCTTCTTGACATCCCTTATAGATAGTGCTATTTGGTTTGGTCAGTCTTGGAAAATCTTTGACTGCTCTTGTTGAACTTATCCTTACCAAAATTTCAAAGTTGTGTGACACATCTTTTGGTGCCAGAGCCAACTTTCATTGGACTGAGAGAATAAGCATCTCTTTGTAGCTCCTTCCAGTTGATACATATTCCCACTTGTTCTTTTTCCTACTGCAATAATAGTTTTGGATCTCTTCTAGATCTCACAACCTTCATCTTGAAACACCACATTGTAGCCATTTTTACACATCTGTCCAACACTCAGAAGATTGTGATATAAACCCTTCACATAGTAAACATTGTTAGTGTTATGCTTTCCATCAAATGTAATAGAACCAATTCCAACAATCTGTGTTGTTATATCATCTCCAAATCTAACAAAATCTCCATCATATTTCTCAAGCTTTACAAACTTACTTTTATCACCGATCATATGATTTGAACATCCACTATCAATCAACCACTCATCTCTATTACTTTTAATAAACAATGCAACTTCAATGCTATCAACAAATTTTAGAAAAATATTATAGATATCAAATCTAGGTTCATCCTTTTCCACCAAAAACAAACAATCCTCATGATCCAATTCATCATCTGAAATGTCGACATTCTCATTGACATAATAGGCCTTCTTATTGATCTTTTTAAACTTTTGTCTTGATCCTTTTTCCAGACAGTTAGTTGCTAAATGGCCAATCTTTCCACATCTAAAGCATTTAAGAGGCAACATACCTTTGTACTTGTCAATACCTTCTTTAGTTTTCTTGTGAAGTTTGCTTCCAACTCATCTAAACGTTCATCATCTAGATCTTCTTCTATCTTTGTGGCTTTGAAGGTTGTTTTATATTTCTCCTTTTCTTTTCCAAATTTCCTCATCTCAAATGCAGTCAAGGTGCCAAATAGTTGCTCTTTGGTGAATTTATTTGGATCATAAACTTCCTCAATGGCTGAGATCTTGTCACTGTAACTCTCTGGTAAGGTCATCAAAATATTCTCCATTACATCTTTATCTTTTAGAGCTTCTCCTTAATTTTTGACTTCATTTACTCCATTGCCAACTCTCTGAAAGTAGCTTGCTATATCCTCACCTTCTTCCATTCTAAAGTTTTCATATCTGCACTTAGCTATCAACTTCTTTGATAATTTGACTCTATCATTTCCTTCATAGATTTCTTTCAACTTTTCCCAAACTTCATAAGCAGTTCCCAATGAAAAAACTTTTGTTAACTCAATCTTAGAAAAACCACTAAAGATTACATACCTTTCTTTTTCATTCTCTTCATAGGCTGAAATCTCATCTGTAGTAGAAACACCTTTTGATGGTTCAACATCTTTCCAAGTCTTGTAGCCTAGAGAGATCAAGTAACCTCTCATCTGCACTTTCTAGAAACTATATTTAGATCCATCAAATATAGGAATTGTCAGTTTGTGTGCCATGAGATCTACCCCAAGCATTTAATCTCTTCTTCAAGGAACCAAAGTTGTGATACCAGTTGTTGAAAAGTCTAGATAACTAAGAGGTGGGGTGAATCAGTTATTATAAAACAATTTTCTTGACTTTAATTAATTTGGAGAAAACTTAAATCAATCAGATATTAAAGAACATGAAAATGAAAAGCAACACTGTGTACAATGAACACCAGAATTTATGTGGAAACCCAAGGAGGGAAAAACCACAAAGAATAATAATTCTCAATTATAAAGTACTGGTTAAGGTGACATCGGTTAAGGAGACATTGGTTAAGGTGATTTTTACAAAGGCTCATTGCCAAATTTCTCACTATAGGTAAGGCTCATTTCTAGTTGGGATCATTTCCCGACTATTACAACCAAAGATATAAAGGCTCACTACCAAAAAGAGAAACACTTACTACCAACAAAAATAGGCTCACTACCAACAAAAAATGACTCACTACTAGAAGAATGATGAAAGGAAATCCACCGTTGAAATAATTGTCACCGACAATGACTTCAGATAAAATCTCACTATTTGTTTCCTTTGTTCATATACCTTCATACACTTCACAATGTCTATATTTTTAGATTCGCATTCATCACGCTTGCTTCTATAGACACATAAAAATTTCCTCTAATAATATTAATTTTTTTTATCAATATGTGGATCCATTATTAGTACCATTATCCATTTTTATATTCATCTCATATTTATATTTCATGCATAACCATTTTATAAATATTTACCATGGATCTCATTAAATCATTTATAAATATATAATCATTAAAATATTATTTATCCGTAATCATTCATCCATATTCATAAACTCCATTTGCATAATGATTTATCCATTATCATTTATTTATTCATATGATCATTAAAATATCCATACATTTATATATTTGCATATTTCCTTCATTTACCATTTCTGCATGCATTTCATTTTATCCCACATTCACCCTAATATTGGATCCACCCCTGAGGAGATATATTTAAACCTTGCCCTCTCTCATTTCTCAATCATCAAGCATCTACATTCTTTGCATTTTAGTTATCTTCACATCCATTTTGAATACTCTTTGTTTGCACTCTTTGCTTTGCATCCATTTCATCTTAGTTTATTTGCATGCTAGCATTCTAGTTTTATCATGCTTCATTTTGATATTCCATATCATTTATACTCAATCTTTTAATCTCCATTCACCATATCCTCTTGTGCACAATGATCTCAGAGAAAATTTATTCAATAACACAAAATCTTGGATGATAGGAGGGCATTAGAGGAAAAAATCCATTTGCATACATGTGTGTTTACTTAGTTTATTTTATTTGCATGTGTGTGTAGGTGGGAAAATACTCCATTGTTTGATGTTGGAACAAATCTAAGTCTTTGAATTCATATACCCATTTCCTTCATCAACATTTGGCACACCCAATGGGACCTTTCCCTAGTTTGTCTATTGCTTCATTTTCACTTGATAGAAGTTTTGATGTTCTAAGTTAATCTGTTGAAGGTTTGTTTGCAGGTTTAACACTTTGTTTGTAGGAAAAATTTAATGGTCTTTGAATGGATAAACTTTGCACAACAAATTTTATTTGCTTTCACATAACCTCACCATCAGGCCTGAAATTTGATGGTCTATTTGACCGTTTTTTCAATTTTAGACCATATATTACAGCTGTAAAATTTATTAGACCGTATAGTTTGACTTGCTATATTTTTATTAAACCGTAAAAAAATATTATAAGCAAAATATAATATAGTATTTTAATTTATAATATATATCATTTTATAATTTTTATTATAAAATGGTAAATTAGTTTAGAATAGAATATAACTTTTTTGAATACTTTCTAATATGAATTTAGAAACTTTGACATTTTTATAATGGTTATCATTTTTTTATATTAATATATGTGATTTATAATATTATTATAAAAATATATATTAATTTAGAATCTTTTCAAAATAGAATATAATTATTTTAAACTTTTAATATATTTAACAAGATTTGTTTTTAATATAAACTTAGAAACTTTTGTTAATTGTTAATTATAACAACAAATTTTTATATTTATTACTAATAATTATCATTGTTTTCTGATTTTTCAAGATATTGCATTTATAAAAGATTTTATATAAAAAAATTATAAATTAAACAATTTTTTACAGGCATTTAAATGACCAAACGGTCATAAAATTTTCATATGACAGGTAGGGGTGACCGTCAAATTCCAGGCCTGCTTAAAACACTTAAATTTCATTAACTGTTTTGTACGGGATGCATGGATTCGCTGTACGCACCTACCTATACTTAGTGAATGCCGAGTCGCCGACCACTTAAAAACTTTAGTTCCATTTCACTCTTGTCATCTCATTTTTCAGTAAGTTCACTTTCTATCTCCTCCTACACCTAAATAGGTATAAATGGGATATTAATTTATCTACGTAAATTTATTATATATATAATATAGGGTTGAGGGTCTATTTCGAGGAAAAAGCTAACTCCTAGACAAAAAGAACCTATGTATATAACATATATTAATATGTTGATATGGTACCCCCATACCCCATGCCATGCGATGGACAAAAAACACCAAGGAAAAGTCTTGACTAGCCGTGCATTGTTAGGTTGCGTTGCCGGAAAAGCATGCCTAGGTGGGTGGGAAATTCAAAAGGGTAGACAAAAATGCACCTAACATCGTCATTTTCCACATTTTCATTTTCCACCATGTAGCATGGGGTATGGGGGGTATGATATCATGTTACATACATAGGCGCTTTTGTCCAGGAGTTAGCTTTTTCCAACTCCTAGACAAAAAGCACCTATGTACACACAAAAAAAGAATGTAAACATACATAACGACATACATGGTAACATACATAACATGAAGAGATGGCATAGTGCGGGCCCCGCTAGGCGGATGATAGAAGCGATAGAACCAACAATGGAAGGAAACGTCACGGTTAATATGTAAGAAGTACTATTATTGGAAAACACTCTATCTTGTGGGTTTTCTCATTTTGCAGTTTGAAAGTGAAAGGTTGGAGAGTAGGTGGGGGAGATGAAAAACCAATGGAATTGAGGTGAGTGGTTTCTAACTAATTGGGTTGTCACTTGTAAAGGGTTTTAAAACATTGTGTGGGTTGCAGAAATAAAAAAACCAGTGTTTTGCAACCTGGAATTTTATGTGCAACAGTATGAATATTCGTCTCAAAAATATTTTGTTATTTAAACCATAGGAATGCAATGAAAGGCACCATTTTTAAACACCCAGTGTTTTCCAACAACGATTAAAACTCTGTATGATTGTAGGTTGGAAAACACAGTGGGATGTGAGTGCATGATTTATGAAACCTTCAACCCACACAATATTGTAAAACCCTGTATGGACACAACTAATCTCCTGACAAGACACACCTATGTACATACAAAAATGCATAAAAACATACATAACATGAGGATATGGCATAGTACAGGGCCTGCCAAGATAGATGATAAAAGTGATGAAATCGGTAGACAGGAGGAAACGTCATGGCAAGGAAAGTGAGGAGGTGTCCTCACATCAAATTATGCCAACATATTTTTTCCTTGTGTGAGAAGCTATCTGTTCACTACGAGAGGGAGGGGCATTGATGTGATTAAGACATGCATTTTAGATTGTAACGAGTACTGTTCTTGGAAAACGTGCTCTATATTCTAGGTTTTCTCATTCTACAGGGAGTTGCAGGTCGAGGATATATAAGACTATCCAAATTCACCTGAGGGGTGAGTAACCAATTGGGTTGTTACATGTAAAGGGTTCAAAAATAGTTATTGGGTTACAGGGTTTATAACACCCAATATTTTTTAACGTGCAATTACACATAGATAGTATGAATGTAAAGAAAATGTTTTGGTTACTTACAGTGTGAGAACCCAATTGGTTAGTGACACCTCAGTTGATTTTGGATACTTTTATGTATCCGCCATTGGCAATTATATTAACAGTATGAATGTATTCAACAACCCTTACTTTCAACAAACATTCCATTTCAATATTGTCAGGTTGAAACAAAAAACACATAATAGTTAGTCATATGAAGGACTGGCGATGGGCTAAAAAGAGTGATATGATGGGTATGTGTATAAAAGTGTGGTTGATGACTTTTTACCCAAAATTGATGAAACAAAAAGAGTTTTAAAGTTGAGATTTCATTACACCAATATAAATTATGCTTTACTTTGAATTTAATAAATTGCTATTCTATTTTCTATTTAAAATTATATCAAAAGTCTTGATTGATAAATGGATGAAAACATTCTATAGTCAAATGCAGGGACACATTTTTCAAATCCAAAACATGTCACATTCTATGCTTCTACATACTAGGATTAAAAAATAATGAATTTCATGAATTTTCACTGCTATATGGTCGACATACAAGTTTTATATTTTTAAAGTTGTAATAACAAATCCATAGTTAATTATTTAAGGACAAAAATTATAAAAAATATGCATCACATCGGGACATGAGTCCTCTACCTATATCTAAAATCTTATAAAAAAATATTATCATTTTATTGTAGTTAGGGTGATCCGATAGACACCTACTACTGCATTGAAATTTCAAATTTTCACTCAAATTAGATTTTAAAACCGGTAGTTTAGGAAA
This sequence comes from Sequoia sempervirens, assembly GCA_007258455.2. NCBI lineage: Eukaryota > Viridiplantae > Streptophyta > Pinopsida > Cupressales > Cupressaceae > Sequoia > Sequoia sempervirens. The sequence continues at coordinate 28,618,749 of VDFB02322083.1, read as the reverse complement.
CCTGTGATTCAATTTTGCTATAGATTCCTATTCTTACATATAATAATTCTGATTTGAATTTATGATGATCCACGAAGACACCTAACGATAGAAACATAATTTGATCTCAATTGTTCATTTGCTAAGCAAAACCGGCAACTAAAAATGTTTTTGCTCATCTTCATATTTGTATGACAACCCCTTATTTTGAGAAAACATTCCATTTCAATATATGTTCATATGTTTGGAACACAAAATGCACATAATAGTTGCAGGATGGAAAACACATAGGGTTGTGACTCACTTCTAAATTTGTGTTCAATCATCACTTTCTATTATGCAGACTATGCCAATAATCATTTGACTGTGTGTTTATAATGTGCATTCTATTTATGTTAATATGAAATATACCAGTTTGAAATGTTGCCTAAAACTTATTGTTTACGATAGCTTGCTTATAAATGAAAGAAAAAGGTTGACATTTAAATTGTTTGAGGTCAACTATTTTTCTCATCATGGATACTTTCAAATGAATAGTCATATTAAATGGTATTTGTAACAATAAAAATGGCATTTCTCTATCTTCATCTGATTGCAAGAAAAAAAAATGCTCACATTATTTGCTATGTTGGAAAACACACTATCCCCTGTTAGTTATTTGCTTGTCAAAAGTTTTTGTTTCCTATGCACCAAGAATGTAAGGAAGTCCACCTTAAATTTTTGATTCTTATGATTGAAAAACTATATGCTTGCTTACAATAGATGGTGCAATAAATTTTTGAACTTTAACTTTCTCATAACACTTGCAACTTTTTTACATATTATAGGAAACCACATATGTGTACTTGGAAGGGGAAAGTGGAAGAAAGTGGGAGAAAGGGTAATATTGAAATATGCTTTTTAATGTGTATTTTGATATTTTGAATGAATTGGTTGCATGTATTTGAATTTGATGTGATGTTTACATTCCTAGCATTAGAGGGCAAGGATGGACAAGGAAGTGGTGGGTGCGAGCAAGTTAGTGTCAATTTGGGATAGGAAAATGTGCCTCAATAGGGCAACAAGAAGAAAGGGTGTCTAGGGAGGAGATTGTGCACTTTCCCTTTTAAAGTACACATTCATGGTTGGTTGTAATATGTGTCGTTGTAGTCACTTTTTGCTCTGATTTTAGAGTTTCTTTGTGATTTCATTTAGAAAATTTCATTTCTATTACGAATGTATTGATTTTGACAGTATATTGGAAAACACACTGTCCCTAGTTCTTTCAGTGGAATAAAGTGGAAGAAAGGGTAATTTTGAAATCTGCTTTTGAATGTGTATTTTCATATTTTGAATGAATTCATTGCATGCATTTGAATTTGATGTGACATTAACATTCTTCACATTGCAGGGAAAGGATGAACAAGGAAGTGGAAGGTGTGAAGAAATGTTGCTAATAAGATCAAGGCTTTATTTTATTGATTCTTGACACTAGCCTACTCATTTTCTCAATTTCCTTCAACTTTTATGAAAGAAGCAAAATAATCAGGCCTCGATTTTTAGCGACATTTTTGGGTCTATCTTATTTTGAATTGTATTTCTCATCCACATGCTCATATAAATGTGTTACAAAAGTTGTCTATATTTTCAAATAAGAATTTCATCTTTCCCCCTACTAATTCTCTTTCTCTATACTTAGATCTGATGTTGCCTTTTCCTTATATCCATATGTTAATTTTTGAACGTAATCATTTGTATTCATGAGTTTCTTATAGGCTGAAGGTGTTGAAAGTGCAATGGTCAAAGTAGAGGCTTCCCCAAACCCTCATGCAAGTGGAATCACCCCACCATCAATACCAAGGACTTAAAGAAGCCTATAAGATCTTATCTGATTGTCTCCTCAATTGCACATAAAAAGCACTGTAGGAGAGGATGAGAGAGGATGAAAATATTCATTTTCCATTTGGTCTTTGACCATTTAATTATTGAAAAAATATGGTGTGGAATTACATTATCTTTGATCATGTAATTATTGAACAATTATGGTGTGGAATTTCGTTATCTTTGATCATGCAATTATTGATCAATTATCGTGTGGAATTACAGTACTTTGATATGTTTGAAGACTACGGTCTTATGCCAATAGTGGAATTGTGCAATTGTTAAGTTGTATTGTTAATCTTGTCATCAAGACTCTAATCCCTTTTGGGTTTAGTTTTTGACAATTTATATTGGGGATGAGGTCCCCCATTTGTGACCTCATTGGTTCATAGCTCCAGGTCAAAAGAGTTTACTCCTAATTAAAAAAAATATAAGACTATGTTCTTGCATATTTCCTGACACTTTTTGTTGCCATGTAAAATTTCATTATAAACAATGTCAAATGCCATCAAATAAATGTAGGAAATGCCACCTCAAGTCTTATTATTTATGTCAAATTTACTTAGAAATGTAAGCACAACAACTAACACTTTTTGTTATGCAGACTATAACAAAACAATGTATTGAAGTTGAGATTCATATTTTTTAGCAACCCTTACTTTCAACAAACATTCCATTTCAATATCTATTCATATGCTTTGAACATAAAATGCACATAATAGTTGCATGAAGGAAAACAAACTGGGTTGTGACTCACTTCTCAAGTCTTGTTCAATGAATGCTTTCTTTTATGAACACTGTAAGAAAACAATGTTTTGAAGTTCACCTTCATATTTTATGACAACCCTTACTTTTAGCAAACATTCCATTTCAATATTTTCTCATATGTTTGGAACACAAAATGCACATAATAGTTGCATGATGGAAAACACTCTGGGTTGTGACTCACTTCTCAATTCTTGTCCAATCACCACTTTCTATTATGCACACAGTAACAAAACAATGTTTTGAAGTTAACCTTCATATTTTATAACAACCCTTACTTTCAACGAACATTCCATTTCAATATCGTCATACATTTTGTGAATAGAAAATGTAGAAAAAAGTTGGAGGAAATGGAAAACACACTGGGTTGTGACTCATTTCTCAATTCGTGTTAAACAATTTATTGAAGTTCATAACAACCCTTACTTTCAGCAAATATTCCATTTCAATCTATTCATACATTTCAAACAAAAAATGCACATAATAGTTGCATGATGGAAAACACAGTGGGTTGTGACTCACTTCTCAATTCTTGTTGAATGACTGCTTTCTTTTATGTAGACTGTAAGAAAACAATTTTTTGAAGTTCACCTTCTTATTTTATGTCAACCCTTACTTTCAACAAACATTCCATTTCAATATCTGTTCATATGTTTGGAAGACAAAATGGACATAATAGTTGCATGATGGAAAACACACTAGGTTGTGACTCAATTCTCAATTGTTGCTCAATGAGCAGTTTATTTTATGTAGACTATAAGAAACACAGCGTTTTGAAGTTCACCTTCATATTTGATGACAACCCTTACTTTCAACAAACATTCCATTTCAATATTGTCGTACATTTTGTGAATAGAAATTGCAAAAAAAAGTTGCAGGAAATGGAGAACACACTTGGTTATGACTCACTTCTCAATTCTTGTTAAACAATGTATTTAAGTTCATAACAACCCTTACTTTCAATAAATATTCCATTTCAATATATGTTCATAGGTTTTGAACACAAAATGCACATAATAGTTGCAGGAGGGAAAACACACTGGGTTGTGACTCACTTCTCAATTCTTGTTGAATGATCACTTTATTTTATGCAAACTGTAACAAAACAATTTCTTGAAGTTCACCTTCTTGTTTTATGACAACCCTTACTTTTAGCAAACTTTCTATTTCAATATCTATTTATATGTTTGGAACACAAAATGCACATAATAGTTGCATGATGGAAAACACATTGGGTTGTGACTCACTTTTCAATTGTTGTTCAATGAGTAGTTTCTTTTATGCATACTGTAAGAAAATAATTTTTTGAACTTCACCTTCATATTTTATAACAACCCTTACATTCAGCGAACATTCCATTTCAATATTGTCATACAATTTTTTAATAGAAAATGTAGGAAAAAGTTGGAGGAAATGGAAAACACACTGGGTTGTGAGTCACTTCTCAATTCTTGTTAAACAATGTATTGAAGTTCATTACAACCCTTACTTTCAACAAATCAATATCTGTTCATACGTTTTGAACACAAAATGCACATAATAGTTGCAGGATAGAAAACACACTGGGTTGTGACTCACTTCTCAATTCTTATTGAATGGCCGCTTTTTTTTTATGTAGACTACAAAAAAATAATGTTTTGAAGTTCACCTTCTTATTTTATGACAACCCTTACTTTTAACAAACATTCCATTTCAATATTTGTTCATATGTTTCAAACACAAAATGCATATAATAGTTGCATGATGGAAAACACACTAGGTTGTGGCTCACTTCTCAGTTATTGTTCAATCACCACTTTTTGTTATGCACACTATAACAATTTTTTTTTTCATATTCACCTTCATATTTTATAACAACCCTTACTTTCAGCAAAATACTCCATTTCAATATCTATTCATTTGTTTCAAACACAAAAATGCACATAATAGTTGCATGATGGAAAACCAACTGGGTTGTGACTCACTTCTCAATTCTTGTTCACTGACCACTTATTGTTATGCACATTATAACAAAACAATGTTTTCAACTTCACCTTCATATTTTTAACAACCCTTACTTTCAACAAAACACTCCATTTCAATATTTGTTCATATGTTTTGAACACATAATGCACATAATAGTTGCATGATGGAAAACACATTGGGTTGTGACTCACTTGTCAATTCTTGTTGAGTGACCGCTTTCTTTTATGTAGACTATAACAAAACATTTTTTTGAAGTACACCTTCATATTTTATGACAACCCTTACTTTTAGCAAACATTCCATTTCAATTTCATCATACATTTCTAACAAAAGATGTACATAATAGTTGCATGATGGAAAACACATAGGTTTTCCACTCACTTCTAAATTCTTGTTCAATGACCACTTTATGTTATGCACACTGTAACAAAAAAAGTATTGAAGTTCAATATATTTCAACTTAAACCTATAATGGTCCTACAAATGTAGATAATAGTTGTAGGAATGTTGACCTTACCTATAATGGTCTTGCAAAGCATTTTGATAGGTCAAAAAGTTAGAGGTGTTGTTGCACAACTTATAAAAGTATGAGATGCCACATCAATAACTGCATTGAAGGTTGGAGGGAATTTATGTAATGAGGTAGTGGATATAGAACAGGCAAGAAAGCTCCCACTTCAAATAAGACATCTACATATAGGAGTAATGATTATCCCTTTAAACAAAATCCAAGCCCATACAATTCACCTCCTCACCATTCACTTCAGCCAATAGGAAGACCACTTGGCTGAAAAATGTCCCCTTTGCAGCATCTAAATTGTTGCAAACTCATGCACTAGGAAATACAAATTGTATAGTTGGTTCAATTTCATCTTCATATTCAACAAGAGATAGTGGAAACCTTGTGTTTCCATTTCTCAACAATTTGGCTAGTGATTATTGAGTTGTGGAGGAAATGGTATGGCCTTAGATTTTGTTTAAAGGGATAATCATTACTCTTGTATGTAGATGTCCTATTTCAAGTAGGAGCTTTCCTGTCTGTTCTATATCCACTATTGTATTACACAAATTCTCTCCTCCACTAACCTCCAATGTAGCTATTGTTATGGCATCTTAAACTTTTATTAGTTGTGCAACAACACCTTTGACATTTGAAATTTATTAGTTGTGCAACAAGACCTTTCACTTTTGACCTATTAGTTGTGCAACAACACCTTCCATTGCTATCTTTGTTTTATCAAATTCCTATCTTTTAAATTGCAGCTCTCTTCAAACAACATTAAGTTCCTCTTCTTTTCACCGTGATAACTTCTTCTTTTGTTTTAATTCCTTTTCTAAGTGGTTAATTATAGTGTTTTGTTGTTTTGCTCCGCTTTGAGTATTTCCAACTATTGTTTTTGCAGTGTGTTTACGATTAGAGTATACATATGCTCCTTTTTGCAAGCTCATTAGGGAACTTCTCTAGCTTTTTGGATAAGACTTTCATGCCTCCACCCAACTGATTCTCTTTTTAGGCACTTAGATTTGGTATTTCCTTTTCCTTATCATCCATCTCCAATTGTATTTGTTCCATGGAATTTCTAACTTCAAGAATGCTTGCCTTCATTTGTTCAACTCCACTTATAACATCATCTCTCTCTTTCTTTTCTTGCACAAATTCATATGCAATAGAAAACCTTTCAAGTTAGTCCCCTTCTGCATTGCCATTTTCCCCTTGCACATACTACACATGCTCCTTCCTCAACTTCTCATGAGCAGGAACAACCTCTTCATTCAATACATATTCCCATTCAATTTGGTCTACTTCTTTCCAAGTTTTTTTAGAGTATATTCCTTTTTTCATTACACACTTTCCAATACTCCCTCATATTTTTATTATTACTACCATGCCATACAATTCTCATAACAAATATTTTTTGGATTCTGTCTAATTTCTTGAATGCTAAGTGATAGAGTTTTGAATGTATTGAATACTTTCAAATGATAAAGGGACAAACATGTGGTAATAAAGTTTTCATTTTTATGGATATTTCAATATGAAGAACATTAGACATATGCAATACAAAATATATTTCATTCAATAGTAGTGTTTCAAAACAATAGATCTGGTTATACAACTATGAGTGGGTTGTTGTTTTTACAACACCCTGTGTTTTACAATCTATAGTATTGCAAAGAAGTATTCATGCATTAAACATTAATATATAGAAATAAAGAGTGATAAAAAATATAGTAATACACACTAATAAACAACAATACAAAATATCATTCATTCAACTTTACTGTTTCAAAAGAGTAATACATAATAAAAGTCAAAGTTTAAGTTTCCATTTTCCATTTAACAAGACTTTCCACATCCTAATCAGATTCACTCTTTACATTTTCTATCTTTACATTTGTGCCCTCATTGGAATAGTAGGGGCATCCTATGCCAAGCCATCGAATAACCATTTCATCATTTGTTGGAACTGGTGTGGGGTGGTCAAGCAATGTGCAGAGGGAAAGATACATCTCCTGTATGTCCTTTCAATGTGTGGCTCAACAACATGACCATGCAATTGCATTGCTTGGTCAAAAATATGATCACCTTGATGTTGTAGGCTACTGCTAAATGTTTCTTGAACACACCTCATATCCGAGGATGATTGAAGCAACAAACATGGGAAGATGCCACCAATGAGATACAAAGACCTTGATCAACATCATATCTTTTCAATGCTTCATCAAGCTATTTGTGATTGATCACATGTCTCCAAACATAATTTGCACAGAGAATTTTAACTAGAATATGGTTTCTCAATAGGTCCATGGAGTTTGACAGGAACTCACAAGCTACATCGACCTCAGAATAGGGGAGTACAAGTTCAATGGGCTCCAAAAATCTACCGACGTTATGAATCGTATCCTTCACCATCTTGCAATTGAATTTGAAAGCATAATGCAACCTCTTTGTACTTAACATGCTACCATTGTCTTCCTGATTGTCATGAGGAAC